>JAMKCH010008742.1:0-31503 GCA_023653785.1 Ophioderma brevispina
AAATAGCGCCCGCATAAGTTTCTCCGGTAAATAGATTTCAAACAGTAATTCGCCAGACAAGTCCGGCGAATAGTCACTTCCTTGTTGAAATGCGCAATGAAGATTGCAAGAGAATTTGCTCTGTAATTGATATGATAGGCTACCCACACTTGATAAGGTGAGGCTCAAGTTCGGGGGAAAACTGGGGGAGCAAGGACAATTTGGGAGAATCCTCATTTCCCTCCCCCTCTATATTCCCCCACCACACCCCCTTGTGCCACTGTCACGGATTGTAGCAAGTATTGCCCTGTTCACAGAAGTATCTTATTCCCTATCTTATCACACAAAATATAGCCATTCAAAAATTAATGTGCATCTGGGCAATTACAAATGGCAAACCTCATATTGCCAGCATGTCTGACTCTGATGTCCAGGCAGGATAAGGATGGCAACATGGAGTGGAACTTCTTCTGGTCTTGATGGATTTGAACTGGAAACCAAGCTAAACCTGCAATGTGGTGAGGCATTTCATCGCCAGCGAATGTTCGTGTAATCTGTCGTTTTATATCAACTGGATCACGCTTTTGAGTCCTGCACCACGATCGAAATGATCAATACACAAAGCCTATGGGCGGCAATAACATTCAAAAAGGTGCGTGATCCAGTAACTAGGGGTTATGGTAACACTTCGATGGCCGAATATTGGGACTCATTTTCTCACTGTGTGGAAATCACCGCTTGGTAAGCACGAAAATATCTTATTTATGGGTTAATTAAGTGAAATATTATCTTAATTCTCATATATTTCTTTCATGTGAAACGTACTCTTTCACTTAAGTGATTTAAAATCATCATTTGAAAGATTTAAAAAAAAAATGATGGTTCCATTTGAAAACAGTTCGCCACGTTTTCGATGTGGAATTTTAGAATGGCAAATTTTTGTTATTTTTTGCTTTTTTTAAGTTTTTTATTTTTTTCATTTTGCACCAGTTATTGACGCCAAATATCCTCGTTAAGTACATTGACATTGGCACTGCAATCCTTAGAAAATAAAGAAGCAGTGAATTAGGTATGGATTTGTAAGTCAAGGTGAGTAATGTAAGGTTTAAAATTTGATGGACCTGCAAAAAAAAAAATAGCTATATACTTCATTGCTCTGGACCTAGTACACGACCACCAAATGGAGTGTCTAGTCAGAGCAACCTGGACTAATGACTTCCATGGCAAAAAAAGTGTAGTTCGGACCCTCCATGGTTTATGGTTAAATACTACTTAAATCACCCCAAAATCGATCTACTCAACCTTCAGAAAACCCTCTTATTCCAATGGCTGCTTTAGAAACAAATTTTCGTTGAATTTTGAATAGTCCTAAAATGAGGGAGGAAAATCGTCTTAAAATAGCCCCTCCTTTCAAGCGACGATAACCACGATAAATACTCCCGTGAGGCTTCTTGCACTGCGTTATTAGCGTGTGTGTAGTCTATGCCAAAACATGCTCTTTATCCAATCTGAATGCCTTGGTTGTTCCCTCAAAATTTTTGACAATATGGGATGGTTACCAAAGTAGTTCGGCCAGTTCAAGATGGCGTCTTACTTTCGAAGGGGTTGTTTTTACTCACAAATTCTCCATTGTCTTCAAAACTCACTTTGTTTTGAGTATCATCCCTGTTTTACATAAGAATATTAATTATCGACGATCAAGGTAAATTTCATTATTTGCCTACATTTTGGTTTTTATTTCAGGGCAGACATGTTGCTTATTTCGGGCGCTTTTCAAAAGTTGTTTAACCTTGTCTGTTTGACCCCATAATTTCCCTCATTTCAGCCCTTGCCCTCTTCCAAAAAAAATAACCTTCTTAGAAAGTGTTCACGGGAGCTATCAAACCTCGCCTGGTTGCTTTCGAATGATGGATTAGAAAGATTTCATCCCTATAGGTTAGGGTCCACAAACTACACTAATTACACTTCCATTTCACTTGCTTATTCCGTATGCAGGGCATATGATAATAGTCTCTGTTATAATTCCTTTTATCTGTGCCAAAATTATGCCTGCACCCGCCTCGGCAGACGCAGACGGGCACGGCAAGGGAAATACATTTGAGGGAGATCCTGTAGTGTAGTTGGGGTCCACGACAACGACTTAATTAACTAGACGAGCCAATTCTCCAAATACGGGCGTAACCAAAAATTGAGGCGCCAAAAGTATTATAATGGCATACGCACTTCATTATATTTGGGCCACCACCTCATATTTGGTTTAGTATGTCGATTTGGAAAATCCTTATGCATATTTAGAGACACCGCGTGGTATTCACTCGGACTCAAATTATCTCTTTTCCTAAGCAAAATAACAGGGGTCAGCGGGGAGACTTTGGGCATTAGGAATGGCAGGAATCTTTTTAGAGGCATGGTTAAAGCGGTATAGCACCGTAATGGTTCAGGTCACCCTGGGGGTAAATGCTACGTGTTGTTGAAAGTGGTGTTATGTAAAATGATTCCTTGTGTCATACTGAAACAGGAAAAATGATTTTAATGATTTTTTGATATCACCATTGGGACATCAAGGGAAAGTTCTGGTGACCCCATAGCCCTGAGACCCTTGACATTTTCGGTATGTGTAATTAGCCAACCAAAAGTCACAACTGCAAAATAATACATTTTTGGATCCTGTGAGTAGAACAATACAAAAAACTGTTCACCAGTTTCAACAAAAATCCTGAGCATCGGGTAAACTTCTACCCCAGGATTGACATTGAAACATTATGGGGCTATAGAGCTTTAACTAAGGTCGGAATCTAGGCAAATAATACTTTTTCTAATCCTTAGAAGGAGACGAACATGTTAAGGTACATCAAAACACAATTTGATCGATTTTAATTTGTCCCTGTAGTAACATTTCCCTCTTGAGGAAGGGGACAGCAGTCCGAAAATTTGCACCCCATCATTTTCGACTGTCTGGTCCCGTATGAATTGAAAACAGCAAGAAAATCAACTTTAGAACCCAAAATCCTACCGGAACTGTTTCATTGACCTACCAACCCACACTAATGACTTGAAAATAATATTTTCAGCAAACTGAAATTTGTTTAAGTTTTTTAATGTTTTTTCCTTTTTTGAAATGTTTTCACAAAATAATGAACTATTTGCATAGCGGCAAATCTGATGTGCGCTCCAACAGGGAACTAAGATCAAATTCCTTGGCCTTATCCAAATATCCCTGCATGCCCTGGAATTACCTAATTTTTATATTTTCCTTGGCTATCTTAAACAAATGTCGCGCTGTGCGCTGCTCACTGGCTCACTCGCTCATCCCACACACCCACCACCCGCCAAACCACCATCCACTCCCACCAAAGTTAGTGTTTCTGCTATCAAACAAGACGCAGTGCTCTTGCGAAAGAGTACTTGGCATGCATGGGATTGCGCTTATTTCCGTGCATCAATACGCAGTTTAAGGATGGCTTTGTTCATTGTAAACCAGACGCACGTGAAGAAGGAAAATTGCAGTTTTTAGGCCTATTTAGTTTCGTCAAAAACTAACATCGGTGGGGCCCACAGTTTTTAGGTGCGCGAAAAAGCATTTTTGTACAGTTTCTTAAAATAAGTAGAAAATAAAAACGATTCGTTTGTTTATAATTATGTAATTCAAAAACTAGTGAAAACATTTGCAAATTATAACATCATTTTTTTTTAACAAGGGGGAAAAGGGGGCTGTGTAAATTTTTGAAAAATAATACAAACAGTTGAAACAGCCTGTAGCTCAAAAAGGAAAGTTCGTTTGCCCCCATTTTTTTCGCGCCTTAAGGCAGGAAGGGCACATTGGGATCACTTTGTCCACTGTTGTTGATGTCTGTTGTGTTTGTTGATGAGTCTGGTGTTGTGTTGTTGTTGATGTCTGTGGGTTGTTGATGATTGTCTTGTTGTTGTGAGAAAGGGTTAACATTTGCCTGAAATCCACATACTTTTTCCCTGGATATCAACATTATCACGGTTTTGAGAGTCCAAATGTGGGGAAATATCGGATCCAAACACATATAATGATAAAAATTGGAGAATTTATGCCCAATATAATTGGTCTTGCTATGAGATTTAAAAAGGGGCTCGACTGCGTCTCGCCCAATATTTCCTTGCCACACTCATAGCTCACCCAATTAATTTGGGCTTAATCGATCCAATTTTATATCAAACTTGGGGCACAGGTGCAACTTGGCATCCCCCATTTGTTGATGAGGTAAAAGGTCACATACCAAGGTCATGTAAGGTCAAGTTGTAAAATAGGCTGAAAATGTAAAATTGACCTCATTTGAAAAGTTGAAGTTCATTGAAACCAAACTTGGTTTATGGAGTTTACATGCAAACCCTCATTTGTTCATGAGGTCAAAGGTCACATATCAAGGTCAAAGGTCATGTTAGGCCTATCACTCACAAACCGCGACGGCAGGCGACACAAGCGGTCCGAGGACCGATGTATTTTTTTAATTATCGGCTATAACTCTTAAGGAACTGTGACAGCGACTATAGTCTATAGGGCTGTCTACTCATCCGGGTCACTTGCCGGTGCTTAGCCTTTATCATCGTCCTTGTTTCGCAGTATCACTTCGCGACACACAACACTGCGCGTACTTTCTGTTAACTCCAGATCTTAGTTTCATCAGAGGTGAAAACAAATGTGATGTCACTCCTGAACAAACTTCGATTCAAGGCTGTTTGGCACCCTTTATGACCATTTCTTTGTTTCTATAGTTTAAAGGGATTAGCAGCGATTTGCTGATCCGAAACATCGAAAAAAATCATCAAAATTCATGTTTTTGTATTTTTGTTACTGGCATGGATATGCAAACATAACCGGCAAGTGGTTGGCTTGAAATCCGTGTATTAAAGACAAGTCAGTACTTTTTATCCGATTCTTTAATTTCTATACGTGCGTATCAAAATTCCAACTTGAAATAAAAAAGCCTTTCTCGGTGAATATCCCAGATTTTAAACGTAATATTGTGCACCATGACCAATACAGTTTGACCTCAAAACACAAACATGATTGATCTTTGTTTATTCTGTGCTACTGTAAACCACAATCAGCTGTTTATTGTAGATTTTGAGACGTCATCGCTATGTCTATTTACGGGAGACGGTATATGAAAAATTTCCTCAAATACTTAATTTTTTTCACTATTTGGTGGTTTGTTTCTTAAATAAAGCAGTTATTTGGAATTGTACACACTTATCCCTGATTTATAAGTTAAAACAAAATGTATATCCACATTTTTCGATTCTCTCAAAATATCACTGCTAATCCCTTTAAGTAATAATTTCTTGGCCCTGGCGTACGCGCGCATTGCTTGTTGCTTGAACTGCGTCTATGTGCAATCCAGTTGTGCGCCGTTTTGGCATACCTAGTTACTTGGCCAAGAAATTATTACTCCCAACTATAGCATGCAAGTGAAACAAATCTAGCATTCTAAAATGTGCATGTTATTTCCTAAACTAGTGGCTACCTTTTCAGTCTCCTGCTATTGTTCATGTAAAAATATGGTGCATTTATGAAAATCCCCACCGCAAAATGGCCGCCCTATAACTTGTGATGTCAGCGTAGACAGCCTTGGCCCTGATTTGCTTATTAGGGTTGCATTGCGAACTTATCAGAGCTAAAGTTCTAGCTTCGACTAATGCCGAGCCTGGGTCCACATGCATTTAAGGGAGATAACCCAAGTTGCTGCCAGAATTGTTTGTCATAATATCTGCATAAAATGAGACTATGGGTAACCTCACCATGGGTGATTAACCAATCAGGGGGCTGACCTACTCAACAAGCCAGTCGGCATTTTTCCATGTCGACGCACGTCATGCTCGTCACTTGGTAAATAACTTTGAACAATTCTGGGAAGGAATTTTTTTTAAAGTTAACCAAATAGCCGAATTTTGTCAAAAATATTTTTGTGTGTTTAAAGGTGCAACGAGAGATTTGAGTGATCCCTTATTTTGTGATATGTAGTGTTTCATATAGATCAGGCACTCAATAGATTCCCTACCTGTTATTTGGCTACAGAAATAACTTAAAATGAAAACAAATGGTGATTTGTAAATGCTTATATTTCAATAGAAAACATAGGCTGAATTTCGTATTTGCTCCTATACGAAATTAGAAATTTCAAAATTTTTGTACCAAAGAAACAGTTCTCAGCTTAATCCTTACATATGGGGATATTTTTGATATAAAGCTTTACACCAGTGCCAAAATCAGAATTTTTGCATTTTTTTTGGGACACCTGTTATTTGAAATCTCTTGTTGCACCTTTAATTTCTTGTGAAATTAGAGTAGGGTGTTTAGGGATATGTGCTTTGTACATGGCATGGCTGATTTGTCTGTACATCAATCAAGTGTCAATAATTTTTCAGTATACATGAATTGAATTCTAACATTTTTTGCTTAAAGGTAAAAGAGCCATCCTGGTATGCAACATATGCATGCATGAAACCAACTCATCAAACCAACACAAGCTTGAATATTGGAACCAAAGATAAGGTGGCTTTGTGTGAAACCCACTCAAGTTAATCAACTAAGCAGCAGTGGATATGAGCCAGCAGAGAGAGGAAGAGTTTACACTGGATAGAACAAGGCAGTTGTGGCAGCTTGGTATGTATTATGCTTCATTTAAAGGTGCATGACCCCATCATGGTCAGATCTTTCATGTTATTTTCTACCTCACGTGGAAGCTCCAAGAAGTTTCTGATTACAAATTTTGAATTAAATCAGTCCAGCTGGCACACTGAATTACGGAATTACTTTCACGTGCGGATTAACAAAAGCCAACAAATTTTGCCTATTAGTTGATCAATGAAGTATAAGCAATTTGCAATGCAGTGGCTGCAATAAACACTGGCAAACAAGTAATTATATTCCACATTTCTAAGTTTAAATGTACAGATCTGAATCTCTTTGGTACATGTAGTCACAAATACCTACTTATTTTCTCCCAAAATTTCAAATGTTTAAATTTCAAAAATACAAATGTGAACAAGTAAAATGTAAAAATATTTCCCTTGCCTATTTAAATACGTGCATGCACAGACAGAAACACACAAATTACCCACTTTTCCACCAGAGATTTACATGAATCCAGAAAGGGTATTTGAGCAACAGAAAAAAGTCGCACATCTTCCAACAGAAATAGACCAGCTTATTTATCTGACATTAAGGAACAAGCATATGTTTGCATATCATTACTTTCAGGTGTGGGGAGAAGGAAAAGCATACCAAAACGGCATCTTGCTGATAACACAACAAACTTTCCTGAGTCAAGTAAACGTCGTTGTGAGGAAGATGAAGAGGTAATATATTATTTGACCTAAGATTACATACACTCAATGGCGTACCCAAGGGGGGAATGCCCTCCCTTTCAGGTAGTTGGGGAAAGCACATGGTCCTGATGAATATTTGTTATTCGCAAGAAAAGTACCAGACGGGTGAATGTAGTGTGTATTTTCTACTATACTCAGGGCTGGAAAAAATGTTTTTTTCCCTGGCAGGAATGTCCGATCGTGGCCGATTTCCCGCGACATTAGTGGTGCGGGGGGAGGGGGTGTCTGCAAGGGAGGTCAATATGTTGACTTCTTTTTGTTTTGATCCACCCCCTGAAAGAACCAGGAGAGCACCCTCAGGCATTTAATGTTGTGGGGTGTAATGCTATTTAGTATTTTACAATATCATAAGCTTTGTTTCCAGTAGCCTTTGTATAGGAAAAATGTTTCTTATGGCAAAATGGCTCAACAAATCTTAAAATTCGTAATGAGATAATCCCTAAAAATTCCTAAATTTAGTAAAAATATGATAATATATTCAATTTGGCAACACTATTTTTTTAAAAATCATGTGACCACATTTGAAATTTGGGCCCTGTACAAGGTCGGGGAAAGGGGTGAATCGCGTAATTTTGCGTATTTTCACATTTTCCAAGAATTGTAAACAGGCTGGCAACCCAAAGTATTGATGCACGTGCCACAACCAGAACTACAAAAACCACAGAATTAGAGGTTAGATCATGAGAGAAAAACAATGTTCATGAAAACATGGTATATTACAGGAGAGAACTATGAATTTTAAATAAAAACCCTTGTTGTGGTATATTTTGCCGACTTACATAATTCAATTTAATTGCCGCTTTTGTTAAAAGTCGGGAGATAAGTGATGTTGGAAAGTCGTTTCTCTACTGTTGTTCCTAATGATATTAATTGTCAAATATTTGGTCACAGAGTGCTTGATTGCTAGGGAATGTTTCTAGCCCTGGAAATTCCGTTGATGCTCATTTTATTGATAAACTGATAAGTGGAGCGGTTTTGGATGCCCAAAATTGCGACACCCCATCCCCTCGTGTACACAAAACGTAACCACTTCTATTCGAAAGATAGTAATAAATAATTTAAAAAATGATTGGTTGTGATGTCAAAAAACGTGTGGCAGGGATGTTTTTGGGTCAAAAAATCAGTTTTTGAGATAAAAACTTAAGAATATCAAGATTTATTAATTTTTAGCCCAACAAATTTTTAATATTCATGCAAACTATCAATCTCTACCATTTATTTATGATTTCTGTTGTATACAATATATAAAGGTCTTGAATTTTAGCCCAAAAATCACATTGTTTTCCTTGATAATAAAAAGATCCTTTTTAATCACGTTGTCACCACAACGAGTATTACCTGAACCCTTTATGCAGATAAACCCTATATCAATAACAAAAGGATACCATAAAATAAAATTGTAATATTTTACCTTAAAAATAATAACCATAATAATAATTTCGCTTAACTTGCAGCCCAAATTTCATTTGGTCGGCATGAACTCATCCCGCACCAAATATTCAACCACCAACAATCATTTCTTAAATCTTATATTGTATCCTTCAAATAAAGTTGGGTTGTGTTTTGTTGTACGGTGGGGAGGGGTGAACTCGAAAACTAGAGCAATTTTCAAGGCTCGGCCGATGCGCTGTTATGATGAAAATTTACGCGAGTCGGCAGGATTTCCTGGGAAGGAGCTTCCCGATTTCCACCTTTTTACCGGCCTAATATACTTACTACTTTTGAAAATGGGTAATGTTAACCATAACTCCTTAAGTACTTCCATAAGGAAAATGTTTACCATCATAAAATAAAATATAGTTGCCACATAGAATTTATTGAAACAGTCCCCATGCTCACAACTGATGTCAGAATTGGGCAAGTCCTTGTTCATTAGAAAGCAAAGGTCTTGCTCTTATCCATATCTTTCCCCACCATCAGTCAATGTCAGGGGACCTGGCGAGGGTGCTAACAATATGACTCTAATCATCATTGCCTCGGGTGAGAGGGGGCCCTTCCCCCAAATCAGACATTGTGGCAGCATTTTCTTCTGTGATTGTAGCAGGCACTCATAGACAAAACATGAAATTGCTCAATGCCCAGTAGGAACTCAAAGGCAGCCATGGCTTTCTTCCTTGCCACCTGGGCATTTACCTGTTATAACTATTTACATCTTCTGAGCCTAAATGCCAAGAGGCAGTGAAAGGCATGTATAAGAATTGTATTCCACCCTTAAATGCCCCACAGGCATAGAAGGCATCCTAACTGAAGCTAGACCTCTGGGGGTTAATCACTGACAGGCAAGAAAAGACACTCAATTTGTTTATTTTCACTAAATGTCCAGGAGGCACTAATAGAGTGCCTATGAGTGCCTCTCGGATTGGTTATGTTTAATGGCAGTGCAGACATCACACTCTCAGCATCAAACTCCCCCTTTCAGATTATGAGGAATCGGTGAAAAACTGTGGTTCTCCTTAAAATTGTAAAGGATGTATCATTAGTCTGGGAATGGTAGTGCCTGACCCCACCACCTCTGAAATCTTGCACAATCAACTGCGTATATACTTCGTCCGGCCTGAACTAAGGAGTGATGTCATAGCTTTCGCGCATCTATTGTGCATGCGTATCGTGCACGCCGACTTTGTACGCTCGCGATTACAGCTGCGGCTTACTGCAATTCGCACAATAAAGACTGTGTAAAAGCTATGACGTCACTCCTTCGTTCAGACCGGACGAAGTATACTTGTAACCCATATCTGTATCCAGGACATGTATCTTTATTTATTGTAAAGAAAGTAGACATTATGGATAATATAAAATTATAAAAAGTTAAAAGCATAATATATGATCTTGATTGAAAATTCTGCCGATTTAAAAAAAAAATAGGTGTTTGTAACATGTAATATTTATGTATGTCCTAACTTACACACAGAGGGAAATGATATAACTCGCTGGGTTTGAAGTTGAACTAGGTTTGCTTTGCATTTTATGACTTGTACCAGTCATAACTTCACCAATGTTGCAGTAAAAGCTAATCACTGCCTTGTTTTTCAGAGAATTTATGACTTTTTTCAAAAGTTATAAAAGTCTAAAGGTCAGGAAATTTGGAAATTGTGGAAATGATGATAACTAATATGGAATCGTATAAGCCTTTCTTCGTATTTTTTATTGACATTAAGGAAGGACAAGATGAATGTTATGGATGCCAGGGAAAGCAGAATGAAAACAGCCAGCTGAAGAGAGAAGTAGCCCAACTTCTGCGACTGACAGAGTATCAACAAGACGAGATTGAAAGGCTGAAGAAAGATCTTGAACAGGCACACAGACGAAATGATGACCTTCAGAAACGTATGTCAAGTAAACATTTCTGAGGTAGCATATGATAATATACGAATGCACTAGGAGAATAGAAATGGCTGCATATCACCACTTTTGGCTACCGATGGTTATAAAATGGCTTTAAATGGTTTCCATTGATCACAGCTTCAAACGGTTACATTTTTTTCACCACTGGGAAAGCATCCCTAGATTTGACATCCATTTCTGTGTTATTCAAGATACATTTTTGTTAAGCATTATATTCTTTTTAAACATACATCATATAATGAATTATTTTCAATTTCACTCATAATGAATTATCATTTTCACTTATGTAATTATTTTTTTCTCAATTCCTCTGTTATTCCTTAATTGTATTTTATTACCAATTATTTATCTTCATATGGTGTTTTGCTGTATTTTGTGATGAACAAATAAAGATTGATGGTTTGATTGATTGATTGATTGATCCTCTCAAAATTGGTTACACTATTAACCATCTGCAGTCAAATGAAACCATTTGTTTGAACTCTGCAACTTGACTGAGAGACAAAATCACATATCCTATTTGTCAATGTAAGCTAGTACATCAACAACAAACAAATTACATAACAAAACGGACATGTTAGTGTAGTGTATGATACAGGAGTTTGACCATATAACCAGCCTGAGCCTTTGACTATGCATGGGGGGTTACTATGCAAAGTGGGATGCCTGCGCGAAGCGCAGCACGAAGCGCAGGCTCCAGCTAGCTGAGTAAACTGGTGCGCTCACTGAAATGAAAGCGATCACTGAAACAGAAGTGGTCACTGAAACAGAAGCGTACCTATAAAGCGTCAGGATTGCAACAGCAACTTTCCATATGCTTAAGGCTTAGGCCTAATGTTTCTATTTTTTCTTATCCCTCATCACCAAAGGTCTCTCTCCCAATATACCTTCGTCTTATCCTCAATTCCTCAAGTTCCCATAGCTCCCATCATATCCAGTGCAAGTAGTTCCCTTTTCCATCCAAATGAAACTTCAATATTGCACCCCTAACTTTCTGTAAGTTAACATTAAGTTTTCTTACTCCTCTGTGTCTTGTCCTTACACTTCTGTCATGCAAGAAGCAAAAAAAGCTATCCCCTATAAAAGTCTTATTTGGACTCTGTATTTTTATTGTGAACTCTCCCATGCAATGACCATCCTGGATCTCGCTTAAAAACACCTTCCATTTAGGCTGTGAAAGTTATTTTTAAAAAAAGAGAACCTTCTATACGCCCTCTTTTCATGAAGAGAAAACGTAAGCCATACAAATTAATTTACATCTGGAAAGTGTATTTCGTTATGTTCCTACACTGAAAAAAAATCTTTCCAAAGAGACACATTGTGACCGAGTTATGGCCGATTGAGAATTTGTACCGCTTTTTCATTTTATCCACGGATTGTAACTTTTTTAGTAGTCTTTAGACAATACACATTCTCCAAGCACATTCTTTTGTTCTTGCGACAAAGGTCAGTTCTGATATGGTTTACCTTCTCTTTGTGAAATAGAGGGCACTTTTTAGAAACCTAGAATTAGGGGAACGGGTTGGCGTAGCGTATCTTCCCTCGCCTTTCACCAATGAGGTCTCGGGTTCGATCCCCAGCAGGGGCTCGTTCTCAGCGGCTTTATGTTAATTTGGTTTCTCGATCCATACTCCTTCCCGCAGGTTTTCTCCGGGTACTCCGGTTTCCTCCTGCTTCTAAAATCGAGCTTCTTGGCATAAATCTGTTCTGGTATTATGGTTTCTCTGATGTGCTGAGCGCCTTACATGGCTGCCGCACAGCGCCTTGAAAACGTTTACGTGGATATGTCGCGCATTAAAAATACACAAATTATTATTATTATTAATTAATTATTATAACGCTTTTCTTCATTTTCCAGGAGTCATAGACAAGATGGACCACCTTGCTGTAGTTGTTACCAACCCTAACCCCATCTCATCTCCTCCAAGAGAGAGCCCCAGACCCTCATCTCCTACATCACAACATCTTAGCATTCATCACTTAGCGCAGTCACCATGTGTTGCCTCACCAGAATTGAGCAGCTCTCCTCCAGACAGAACGGAGGGTAATCCTTGTGAACAGGTAAATATTTTTTATAAAACTTAAATTGGAAGGTTGCATTATTTGAATAGCTATAAATTGCTACATCTTCCAAAATTTAAAGGCAGATTCAGAGACTTTGAAATATAATTTTTTTGTGCATTAATTACATACATACACACTGCCATTCCATCAAGATCACAGCAGTTTGTGATAATACAAGGCATTGTGATTGTTTTTATGTGAAGGACATCAAATTGAACTTAGCTATTCACACAGTGATGTAGACAAGCATTGTGTTTATGCAAAAACATGATGGCATTCTCAGGAAATCTCCAAGTCAGCCTTAATGCTATGACCACTAGACTTATTGGTTTTTTTTGTTTTTTTGTTTGTTTTTTGTTTTGTAGGATGATTTTTCTTCAAGATTAGGCATCCATCCAGACAGACTTGAGAGGTTCCTGGAGACTAAGGATTCCAAGACGATCAGTCAGTTCACCAAAGATGTGGCTGTGTGTATGTTTGGGCGAGACACTTTAGCCACACACAGTCTTAAAGGTCAAATGAGTACAGCGCATCACAAGACTATGCTGGAAGTCAAACCCGCATTACCTGCAGACAGGGTGGAATCTTTAATTGGTGAGTGTTAATGGAAAAAGGGAAGTGGACATGTCCCTTTCACAAGAACAACAGTGTAAGATTTCAAAGCTATTCCTGGTTGCATACCACCAAATACACTGCCTTTAATTAATGTTAAAAATTGCCCTGACTAAAATGCCAATTTTTTGTTAATGAAGCGACTCGGCTCCTAGCGACAGCATTTGCATACCATTCACTCAAGGGAAAACACTATGGTGACCACGCTATTGGTGACAAATTCCGAGCAACTGAAGCGTGAAGACTATGATGAGTTGTGAGCTCCTCTTAAACTAGGGTTTCTAGTCCAACAGGGGTTCAAATAAGCAATAGTACTCAGCAGAAAGCCTCTGATCTCAATAACTTGTTAGTTTGTATCCTAGAAATTAATTCCAGCACAAAAAAAGACCCTACAAGTTTAAGTTTTACTATTTTTATCCCCCTGGCTTGAAAAGCACAGGGGGATATTGCGAGGGTGCCCATGTCCGTATGTGTATGTATGTGTGTTCCAGCTTGGTTAGGTTTTCGTTTTTCGCGTCTCCTTCGAAAAGCTTTAGTCCGATTTAAACCAGACTCGGGGTGAAGGTGCAATAGGGGTTCCTTCATATGTGGATGATGTCAAACGTCATGGACCAAGGTCAAAGGTCATCTGAGGTCATGTTCCAGTTTTGGTTAGGTTTTGGTTAGGTTTTCGTTTTTTGCGTCTCCTTCGAAAAGCTTTAGTCCGATTTAAACCATTATTATGTTTATATGGATCCACGTGTGCGAAAATATTGGATCCAAAACATAATAATGATAAAATTGGATGATTTACGCCTAATATTTATTGGTCTCGCTATGAGTTTTAAATTATTGGGCTCGACTACGTCTCGCCCAATATTTTTGCAACTCATAGCTCGAGCAATAAATATGGGCTAAATCAATCCAATTTTATATCAGACTTGGGGTGAAGGTGCAATAGGGGTTCCTTCATTATGTGGATGATGTAAAAAGGTCATGGACCAAGGTCAAAGGTCAACTGAGGTCATGTTCCAGTTTTGTTAGGTTTTTGTTTTTCTGGTCGTCTTTGAAAAGTTGAAGTCTGATTACAACCTAACTTGGATCGAAGGTGCAATACGGTTCCTTCATATGTTGTTGAGAAAGGTCACATACCAAGGTCAAAGTCAACTGGCCAACTAACCACCTTGTGTCTACTGCCATCTTGCCAGGGGGATCGCCGCAAGTTTTACTTGCGGTATTTGTTTAATTTTAAGTTCATTTGTTTTTACCAAAATAATTAACCGCTTTTCTTTTAACACAATTCCCCAGATGGTTGCCATAACCAGATCTTTTATTAAGTGGAGTGGAATCTGCTGCCCTCACTTCTGAAAACAAAAATTTTATAAAGTATTAAATGTTTTAACCCCACCCCTCCTTCATATGTCTATTTTTAGCAAAGTTAGGAGGCAAGATTTCGGAAAGTGGCAATCCTTCTCTGAATTAATAATTCACTTCTGACAAATTTTTCTAACATCTTTTCCTTTCAGAATTTGTACTTAATGTATACCCAGCCACAGAAAGGAAAGTTGTGAAATCCTCTTTGCGAGAGAAACTGAATGATGAATCAAAATTACTTAAGAAGAGACTGCAAAAAGAAATTGGACAGAATGTAAGCCAAGTGATGATGATCAACTCCAGACAGGGAGCTGTTAAAAGAGAACCCTGTAATATGCAATATTCTGATGAGTACTAAAGAAACAAAAGAGATTACAGTATTGGACAAGATTCTTCAGATTTGTTTCTTCCAGGTTTTATTACAGAGTATTATACCATGTTTTTTTTTCAACTCAGAAGCATCATTTAAAAGGTAAATGATTCTCCATCCCATATCATCTGTCAACCAAACAGACATGCACCGTGATTGGATTAGCATGGATGACTGCAATTAAAAGCACCGGCGTATCCAGTCCTGGCTTTTTGAAGGTGACCCCACGGGTGAAAGGACCTCTAATAGCCAAAAATAGGCTAATTTTGCATTTTTGTTTGCATGAACCACGGGTATGCTCTATACTTTGTCCAACTAGAAGTATGGAGTGATGATCATAGCTTTTGCTGTGATAAATGTACACATTCAAATGGTTTTATTTTCTTTAGCAGGGTTTTACCAAGTTCTTAAAACTGCTACATGTAAGGGTGTACAAGAACTATTAACTGCATAAAAATCAGAAAAAGCTTTTATGAGAATCTTGACATATAGGCCTACAAGATCATTGGCATGTTTAGTGCCCTCTATTGCCCACTCTCCTCAGAGATCTATGTAAACTACAATTTGTACAGGTTGTTGCTAGCGGGTTAAAATGATCCAAGTCACTGCCACATTCACAATAATATTAATCTTAAAAAGAAAGCTAAAAATATTAATTTTTTAAATGGTGATGATTTTTTTTTTCTAAATTAAATGAAAGAACCATCAAAATTTAGGCTTGCAATTTATTCTGTTTTACTTGAAATTATGATATAAGACTATATTATGCATTTACACTATCCATTTAGGTGATATTACGTAGTTTTTCAACCGGCGAAAAGATTCATTTTGCTGTGCCACATTAATTGTACACCTGGCATGTTTTATCACAGACTTTGAAAAGCCTGTGGTTATTTTTCTTTTTGGATTCCCTCTTCTCACAATGCTTGGAACAGGGTACAAATAATGGGGTCCTATAACGGTCGTAATCTAATATGTTGCCCTGAAGTAATCAAGATGCCATTTTCCTGAAGAAGACCTGAAATCATTAAGGGTTCAAATTTGACTGTGCCTTGAATGGAAAACAGTCAGTATTGGTTTATAACCACCATGAAGTTGTTTTTGTAAACTCTAATAACTTCACGACACCACATACATAGATATATGGCTGCAACTTGGCAATTTACTAGTGTGTAATGTTGCATGTGTCAAGATTGCACTATTCAGATTTCCTTATAAACAGTACTATTGCCCAATAAATTGCCTGATGAGGAAGATTTTGAGCCATGAATTATTAACTATTTATATTAGATTCCAGTGAAGTGGTACCTCATGCATATTATGACAGGTAAGATGAGCTTTAATTTTCTTTGATATATGCCAGTGTTAAACTGGTATTTTTTTCTCTACGGATATGCTGAAGATTCAATGATTTAAGCTGGTTATAAAATTATTACTTTTGAGTTTTTGTGAAAATGCAAAGATTGAGGTGGGCTCTAATCCAAAGATTTAGACCATGTCCTTAATGATCACAGGTGAACATTATTCAAATTACTACATCAATGTAATGGTTCAGTAAAATTATGAAATGGTTGTGTAAATTGTACTTATTTTGTCAACAAAATACTGACCCCCCACTCTCTGGAATAAACCAAAATTTAAAATATACCACAGTTGCTAAAAATCTACTGTAATACCACATGTAATGCAGTTTGTAACTAATAAGAAGAACAAAAGCAATAAAAACCTATCCTTAAAGGCTGACTCAGAGATTTTTGGATGATGATGTCCGCAGTTTTCTAAGAAATCATATTTTTGCATGTACATAATGCTTGCCCACACACTAATCGCTGTGTGAACAAGTCAAAGTCCTTCATATAGAAAATCGCAACTTTTTATTAAAATTCCGGATATGGAATTTCTTTTATATGCAATATCCTATGGTAATGTTACACCACACATTTTTACTACATCAAACAAAAAATGGTTCATCTCAAACTTGGAATTGAGCCATTTAAGTGACTATCTTTAGTTCTAGTTGGCTATTTTTTATTTATACACACACATACAAATTATATTTTACAATCTCTGAGTCTGCCTTTATTAAGTATGAATGGTACCCAGTGGCATAACCCAACATTTGAGCTCATTGTTTAAAATGTCCCGACCTTTAAAGCGGCACTGGCACATTTTCACAAAATACGAAAATTCTTCAATTTGCTCTCAAATGATAGTCTAGGCCATTGGAAGAATAGAGATATATTTTACACATAAAAATAACATACCCCAAAACAGATAGGGACATTGATGTTTTAAGTTTTTGATAACTTTAATCAACAAATGTGTTATATTACATGAATATTTTGACTCGTACTCACTGATATTAAAACCACAAAGGTTGTAGACCGGTCAAACAGTGTGCATAGCGTGGGAAACATGCATACGGCGTGCGTGTTCTTGTGTTAAACGCCATTTTCGTCGTCTGCTGAATTTCGCGTCGCCGGCGACGCGAAATTACAAAATCATTCCGTTTACCCATAAGGAAGCTGATTTGGTCTTAATCATTTCGGGTGAGGGCTTTTGTATATAAAAGCTTTACAACCATGCAAAAAAAAATCGATTTTGAAAAATCTTGAGGGCGCACTATTTTTCAAATGTGCCAGTGTCTATTTAAATTAACACTGTGGCCTATGGAACTGAGATACAAAAAAAAAAAAAAATCAGCAAGTTCATTTTGTGATCTTCTGTATATAGCTAAGGGCAAAAAGGAAGATGTGATCACCAGCAGTGTTCCATAGTATCATGTAGACTGAAAACTCAGTAAGTTTCCAATGTAACTGACAGTTTTCATTACTCCTTTATGCTTGATGCACTTTATTACATAACACACAACTTGATGGTGTTACCAAAGTCTGGTAAGAAGTATTTCTAGAGCATATCATTATCTTTGATATAGTAAATTTAACCTTAAAGTCACTGGTTGAACTACTACATCATTGGTGCCATAGTATTTGCATAATAGATGTATATATTCTTTTGATTCAGAATCCCTTGGACCTTGAGCATATGCCTGGACTCTCACAAAGCAGCACCTGGAGCACCATGACAGCATGCAAGGGAAATTACATAGTGTAGCATGCAAAGCTCTTGCTCACCAATCTTGAAACAAAAACATTCAAATATATTATGATCATGATTATGATTATACCGTTCATGTTATGTTCAGAATATTTTTGTCACAAAATTTTATTTTTGGGCAGAGATGTTGGTTTTAGTGTTGCCTAACAGCATTTGCAAACTGGAACAAAGGTGGATTCCAAGACATTTTACATTCAGTATTATATTTATGGTACCTAAGTATAATTGGTAATTTTGTTATGAAATATAATTGCACACATGGAAGAACAACAGAGAGAAAGTTGGCTTGGAAAAATCTTGTGCTTAATGTGCAATCAACTTGTGTAGGGCAATATTACATACATACATACATACACAAGTTATTTAGGACGCAATTCGTCCGAAGACAACATTGCGTTTACAAATCAACAAAATGCAAAAGTACAAAAGGCAGATGTTTAGAACAAATGTTTTTTAACAGTTTCCTGAAAATGTTAACTGATGGTGCGTTTCTGATGTGCTGTGGAAGGCTGTTCCAAGTTTTGGAAGCAATTACAGGCAATCTGCATTCCCCAGCCAAAGAATTAAATTTGGGAACCACAAGACGTGATGTGTCATCAGATGATCTAAGAGGCCGACCCGGAACATAGTAAGAAAACAGTTGAGTTATGTATGCAGGTGATTCATCATGCAATGCTTTATAAACATATAACAAGATCTTGATTGTCACTCTTTGGGCTACTGGAAGCCAGTGCAACGTTGTTAACAAGGGTTTAGACTATGCCATAGTCGATTTTTGCATTTTTTAAAATTTTGTGTGCTGTCCCATCTTATTTAACCCAGTATTATCATCATTATCTATTATTAAGTGTTGTCATTTTCTCTTCTATTTCTAATATCGTGAAGCAATTCACGCCGTAACTAAGCTTAATTAGGCCTATACCCTTATGACAATGGCATTATACCACAAAAGGATCTCTACAATACCTCAGGGACCTTCATTTAGAGAGGGCACTGTTTACACATACCGGCTTTTGTGCGAAATGATTAATCATTCAATTGATGGCTCCCTTTATGATCCGCTAAGGGTTGGACCCTGAAAAGTTCATGACCACTCCCCTCGAAAAAAAAATCGACTATGGACTTTCAGCTGCGGTCAGATAATCTGCATTCCTGTGGATTCGAATAGTAGATCTGTCAATCAATCAGATATACAAATGAATAGGACTTCGTCAAAATTAGTTTGAAGGGATGCATAAATCGGACGAAATATTGTTTTTTTTTGAATTGAACATAATTTCAATCTTTGATGAATACAAGTTCACTTCGATATAAAAACTCATATTGGTAATATTTAACACGAAATTCATCGATTGTGATTTTTTATTTTAAAGTGACGTGCAAGTAACTCTACCTTTAGTACCTATCGGGAAAAAGTGAGTGCCTTCATTCTTGAAAAATCGATCTAAATATCCGGCTTCAATGTAGCTAATCTTGTATGCAAAATAAAGGATTGGACTTTTGGGGATTTCCGCATGGAATCAAGTGCACTAAATCTGTGGAGTTTGTGATTGAATCTGTGAAGTTTGTTACCGGTTTGTCCGCTGTTTTTTTTTTTGAGCATATAGAGTATATAGTCTGGGTACCATGATTATTACCATTCCGCAAGATACGTGGGCTACGCACGGTGTAAATCTCTGGTTGGGCAGATCAAACGGGCGTGAATCAGGACAGGCAGAGGGCACACCCGCGTAAGCTTTGCTTTTTGTTTTTTTGATTTTGAAGGGGGTGAGGTTCGAAACACTTACGTAAATCTGCTTATAATTGTTCAATAATTGAATCCCGGAAAAATTTTACAGGATGCTGTAACATGTCCCAGGTTTTTGTCAAGTAATCTCATCCTCCCACACACACCAATCAGCAAGAAGCGATTCACAGCCCCAAACAATATCAGCAACAACAAAGCAAATATGCGTCATCACTAATGAAATGATTCCTGCCGGAGAACTACGCGCAGCGGCCAGTTTACGGCACATGCCGTTCCCACTTGCTTGATTAATTTTTTCACGCATTGCTTGCTCTTTCCTTAACACAATTCATATATATACAGTACTAATCTCGCACAAATAAAAATGAATATGTACTTATAAGATTGAATACCGATCAAATTAATTTGCCTCTCAATAAAATTATGTTGGGATTTTTTCTGTTTTCAACTATTCCAAAATGCTTGGCACTTGACGTTTGGTGTATCATAGCCAACACGGGACACAAGGCTCACGAATATCGATCACAGAGATAACCCTCCCCAGATAACAAGCCCCCCCAGCCCCCCCAGGCAAATCCTTGTTAGCCATTGGTCCCATTAATGGTCAAACGATGACATAATACTTAGATTAGGGTCCGCCAAGTTTGGACGGAACTCGCCATATAAACCCACGTTAACAACTTTGACCCCGAACGAGGCCTAAGTGAAAGTAAGTAGTCCAATTGCCCAGGTAATGCCCGCCGTATGGTGAAGTTAAAATTAACAGGGAATAGTTATCACGCCCTCAATTGACCTGCATTATAAAGGCGGGGGGTGGGGGGGGGGGGTGGAAGGGGGGGGGGGGGGGGGGGGTAGGACACGATCTGCTCGTTTGGGCATTGGGGATTTTCCAATAAAGTGAAAATTCCCATCAACGGTTTTAGTATTATCCCGTCGCGCCTTTTACCCTCAGCTATTTTTTATCAATAATCATTTCGCTTTTTCGATAGGCCTACTGGGGGAAAACACACCCACACAATTGGTAAAAAAAGTAAAGTCAAAAAAAAAAAATTGGACTACAGAGTAGTCTAACAAGGGTTCGGCATCAGTCCGGCGATCAAATTCAAAAATCATCACCCACGCCTGGCTGCACTGTTTTGTAAGCGTTCATATTGTAGATGATAGGTAGTGACATGCATTACATAATCCAGGCTTAACAGTACAATTGCACACGTTTAAAACCCCCCCCTTGCATTGTGGCAAGTGGTCAGATAATGAATGCTTCGGATTCCTGCCCAGATGTTGTTTGATGTGGAACAAAGAGACCTGCGCAGGTTATCAACATGAGAAATGGAGTGACATTGTGCTATCAAAAATGATACCAAGATTTCTGATACTGTGGAGGCTTGATATTAAGGAGGCCCCCTTTGAAGTGTATGTCTGTAAGCGGCTGAAGTTTTCCTGATGGGTTGTAGGCAGACCCAGCTTGAAAAACTCAGTTTTTGCCTCATTCAGTATTTTCAGATAGTTCACAGCAATCCAGTTTCTAATTTCAGTGATACAGTCGGATATCTTGTTGAGTGATCTTTGCATGTCCCCCGGAATCCGTGGGTTAAAAGAAACATATAATTGACAGTCGTCAGCATAAATGTGATAATTAACAGCGTGTTTCTTAATGATATCTCCAATGGGAACAATGTAAGTGGAAAATTGAAGTGGTCCTTGAACAGAGCCTTGTGGCAAACCAAAATCCATCATGATAGGGTCAGATAGTTGTCCATTAATGTTTACTTGAGAAGACCAACCTTTTAAATAAGATCTGACCCATTCTAATGCAGCACCAGTGATGGCAAAACGATATTGAAGACGATTTAGGAGAATCTTATGATCTACGGTGTCAAATGCGGCACTGAGGTCTAACAGTACCACAAAGACAACTTTCCTTGAGTCAATCATTTAGTTCTGTGCTCGCCAGTTTCTCCGAGCTTCTATATAATATTTACCAAGTTACTTTCTCGGGTTGTATCATTTACTTGATCCTCACGTGCATTGAATTGAGTTTCGCTTTGTCATAGATTCTGCTAGAATCATGCATATAAGGCCCTCCCATTCTAAAATATTGGGATAAAATTGTAACATTTCAAGTATTGGTTTTAAAACTAGTTGTATGGATAATATTAACTGATTTTTAAAGTTCTGTTCGTAAAACTGATATTACAAAACAAATTACATGGGCCCACCCAAAATTGAAAACATCACCGAGTGTTCCTATTTGCATAAGAAATTAGAGCAATTTGACATAACAATTGTAATATTGTGTTTTAAACTTTTTTTGAACTTCATATGTGAATATTTTTCTAAGTACACACCAGTTATTGCTCCCATTTCATGTAGGTACTACATGGCACAGTGTTCTAACTCGGGTGTAATTCTAGCAATGTTACACTGCATACTTTATGAGATATAGCCACAGTTCATAATGGTTGTAACAGTGTATCAAATGTTACAACCGTTAGCATTTCCCCCCATAGACCCACTAAGATAATTTTCAGAGACACTGGCAACCAGGGCAAGGTCAGATTTATTTGGCATTCTTGTGTAACAACACGTACGGCAATTCAGAAAATTAGCACTCTTTATAAATTCCCAGTAAACAATGTATATAGATCATATGGTGTTAAAGACTCATGATACGGTCATTTTTCTGTCATAACTGCGAAAACGGTTTGTTTCAAAAAGTCACACCCATAAAACAAATCTTATATGTTAACTTAACAAACACATGCAATCAACTATGAGCGGACAAGATAGCTCAATCAGGTAAGCGCTCGACTCCAGTGTATGCTCATCCATGCGTATAGGCATGCGTTCGAGCCCTGTGAGATTCAGCTGTCTTGTAATTTCCCTGGACAAGAAATTAACCGCTTGGTTGTCTCGATTTACCCATGCGATATTTGGGAAGCTGGTCCCGGCTGCGATGGTTATCTCGATGTATGTTTGCTGATAAGGGAAAGCGTGATCCCGATCTGCTGCATCCCTTGAAATGATGCTAAATGGTTTATGGGCCACAGTGATCAGCGACCATTTGTGAAAGCGCTTAGAGGCCAATAGCATAAGGCGCTATATAAATCTCTGCTATTATTATTATTATTATTATGACAAATCAAGTCTTGGAAAGGAAATTTGAGCAAAAAGTGGTTCGACATAAGCCAGATCTTGTCAATACGTCTGGTATACGTTGTGTTGTATGAGCACAGTATTCTCTTGTGCGTTTGTATACGTTCATGCTCGGACCTCGTGGAGTCGATAGGCGTGGTAGGACCCAAATACATGAGAATGAGACAAGATTTGAATAATGTTCTAGCAGTCTAGGGATTTTTGAAGTGGCCCAAAAATTAAATTTTCAAATGCATTTTTCTCCAAATTTCTTCTAAAAATTACTTAAAATGATGTCTATGGCAAGCATATTGCACAATAGAACAGATAAACATGGTTTTTCGTCGATAAACCAGGTTTATCAACCAAGAAACCGTTTTTTGCTGATAAACATGGTTTTTCACTGATAAACCTGTTTTTTCAAACGAAAAACCAGGTTTTTTTTAATTCGATTGTCATAGTTTTTGAAAAACCAGGTTTCTAGGTCGAAAAACCTGGTTTTTCAAAAAACTGACAATCAAATTCGAAAAACCAAGTTTTTTGATTGAAAAACCAGGGTTATCAGTGAAAAACCAAGTTTATCGATGAAAAACCAGGTTTCTCGGTTGATAAACCTGGTTTTTCGAAAACTATGACAATCATATTCAAAAAACCTGTTTTTCAATTGAAAAACCAGGTTTATCAAAAACTGACAATCGATTTTCCTTGAAAAACCGGAATTCGATGGTCATAGTTTTTTTTTGATAAACCTGTTTTTTTTGATAGAGAAACCTTGTTTTTTGATTGAGAAACCCAGTTTTTTGATCCAGAAACCTGGTTTTTCAAAAACTATTACAATCGAATTGAAAAACCAAGTTTATCAGCGAAAAAACCAGGTTTCTCGGTCGATAAACCAGGTTTATCAAAAACTGAAAATCAAATTCGAAAAACCTGGTTTTTCAATTGAAACATCAGAAAAACTTCTTGACAATGAAATTCGTAAAACCTGGTTTTTCGATCAAAAAACCAGGTTTATCAACGAAAAACCAGGTTTATCGACGAAAAAACAGGTTTATCAACGAAAAACCAGGTTTATCTGTTCTATTGTGCAATATGCTTGCCATAGATGTCTTCTTGCCATATGGTAAAAATTGAAGGAATTCATGAAGCAACCTCCAAAATCCCAACTGTAGTATCAAACATCGGGCGTCCTTTCCCCTCGACTGGCACATTTGAAAAATAGTGCACCCTCACAATTTTTCAAAATTGATATTTTTGCATGATTGTAAAGCTTTTATATACATTAGCCTTCACTGAAATGATTAAGACCAAATCATTGCCCTTACGAATAAACAGAACAATTTTATAATCATTGACCCCAGTGACATTTATTCAGCAGGCAACGGAAATGGTGTTTAACACTCGAAAACACACGCTGGAGTTGATTCCCAGGGCATGCCTCCTGTTTGCCACTGGTCTGTGACCTTTGTGGTTTTAATATCAATGAGTACGAGTCTACAGTATTAATAGACAAATTTGTTGATTAAAGTTACGGCAAACTTAAAATTGGCCTACAAATTACCTAGATGTCTTTGGCCTCTTATTAATGCCCCCATCTGTTTCGGGGTATGTTATTTTTATGTGTAAAATATATCTTTATTCTTTCAATGGCCTAGACTATCATTTGCGAGCAAATTGAAGAAATTTCATATTTTTGTGAAAAAGTCCCAGTGCCACTTAAAGATAGAAAATTAAGTTCTTAATTTATCTCTTTACCAATAGAGATCAGCATTGAACAAAAAAGTAATCAAGAAAGCAGTTTACAAAATGCTGTTTAACCAGCTTGTCAGTTTTTGACACAATGTTACATTTTAGGTACCTTTACTGTGAAAACACCCAAATGCTAGTTTGCATTTGACAGGTAATCACTTTGAATTTTATACATATATGGTTAATTCTTTATGTTGTCTGCATTTGAATTTGTTTATTACAGTATTACCAACTTATTCCACTGTATATTTATTGAATCACAGAGAAATAAATACATTTTAAGATGGAAGACTGAAAGAAAAAAAATGTGGCCAAACTGTGCCTAATATTATATTTTATATTCCTATCATCTGATTGGTGACTACTACACTACATGAGTTAAAATATTCATACTATTTCCCTGATATTTTACAGCAGGGAAAGTGTTGCTATAAAAAGTGTCTATTGCCCTGTGGTGAGGTCATGCCAGGGCAATATTAACTTTTTATAGCAGCTTTTTCCCCTGTGTCGGCAATCATCAATATCCCACTTCAGCCATGCCACTGCATGTACTCATTGCAGTGTAATGTGTTAGTAATGGTTAGTGCTGGAAGAGAATATTTTATACATTATGTAAGACAAATATTGACTGCTTCATATTTGTGAAATGGTGCAAAATACCTCCCATTGGTGACTGGAGACTGTTGGCCTAATATTGTCCCTAGACCTACACTTAGTCTCCAGTCACATCGGGTAAGTATTTTTCATCATTTCCCTCACAAACAGTCGATATTTGTATAATATGCTTATGGTTTGCAGTCGGCAAAGCACAATAGTTTGTATTATCTACTTCATTAAGATTGTTTATTGGTTGAAACTCTATCACATGATTAAAAATAGTTCAACTATGCAGCGAGAAATTGGCGCCATCCGTAAAATAGTACCCCTAAGCCACGCCCACCCGTAAAAAATTTTCAGAAGTACTATTTACGGCGCTTAATTCGCGTAACTTACTGCAATTGCGCAATTGCGTAGCGCGTCTGCATTTGTGCATGGATTGCATGCTTACTACTAGTGGCGTAGCTAGGATTTTCATATTGGGGGGGCCAGTGTCGCATCTCAACCGACAGAAAATGGGTAGGGTCCAGGGGCCCGCCTTAGGGCCCTGTTGGGGTCGAGGGGCGAAGCCCCGGTGGGGGTCGAGGGGCGAAGCCCCCTGAAAATTTTGGGTTTTATATGCTTTAAATGTCTTCTGAGGGCTAATTTTTGTACGATTTTGTAAAATTTACTTGTCGCACGCTGTCCATTGAACTTTAAACCTATACTTTGCCGACAATCCGGCCTGCAAGTGCCATGACCTGAATCTTTCAAGTGAACCGACGGGCTCATCTCAACTAACAAAATCAATTATTGGGGGGCCGCGGTCCCCCCTGCCCCCCCTCTGGCTACGCCACTGCTTACTACCACATTCATTCACAGAGATGGCATTGTTTGTTTGACGTGAAATTTATTGAATGAAATGTAAAAATTATATAATTCTTTTCATTGTTAACTAAAAAATTTATTAATGAAGTATATAAAACAAATATATGCTGACTCTATTCGAGTCTCTGGCTTAAAACTATGGTCCCGAGATGACTACATTGCTATTTTGCTGAGGGGCGCAGTTAACCAGAGCCTCTCATGTTGGTATATACAGGGTTCCCAAGAGATAAGTTCCCCCCTAAAATTCAAGGACATTTTGTTGCATAACTTCGCTTAGAACTGGATGATTGGAAAATTTTAAAAAGTTTTGAAGAGAGGAAACATTTGGCTCTGCCACAAGAGTTGTTGCTTTTCAAAAAACACCTTTGGCATCAACACACACTCCCTATTTCCAAAAATGATGCTGTCAGAAAAAGTGGCACTTTACTGTATTCAAAGGTCTAAAGTAAGAAATTACATTTTACAACAACGATTTCATTTTCATTATTCATTGCGATCTGAGTTAAAAAAAGCTTAAAAACATTGACGCATGGGTAAACAAATAAACAAGACAAATATGCGGGAAAATAAAGAATGCGATGTAAGCTTTACATTCATCAGTATCAAATAGTCATTTTTCTTTGTATATGGCTCTTTTTATGAAAGAAAAGAGGTAATATTTGAAATGCCTGTTTTAAATCAAAATAAGCTTAATTGTTTTGTCATTCAGTCAATGTTTCCTCCATCTGCACTGATGACATAATTGTAGTGTTTACACATGCTGTTTACCAATTTTCTGATGTTCTGTTGATGAATGTGGTCCAATGCTCGCTGGATAATTACACCACGTTGAGCCAGTATAGCGTTCTCCTTTATGCGTCGATCTGTTTTACATTTAGCCTGGTGTTGCTTATGCAAATCTCATCTCATATGTTTGTCTGCATATTTGTCGTGTTTGTTCATCTGTTTGTGTATGCGTTCATGTTTTAAGCTTATTAACTTCAGACCACAATGAATATAAAGAAAGGAAATGAAATTGTTGTAAATTGATAATTTATTGACTTTAGATCTTTAAATACAGTAAAGTGCCACTTTTTCTGACAACGTCATTTTTGGAAAAGGGGAGTGTGTTTTGATGGCAAAAGTGTTTTATGACAATCAACGACATTTGTAGCAGAGCCAAATGTTTCTTCTCTTCAAAACTTTTTAAAATATTCCAATCATCCAGTTCTAGTGAAGTTATCCAACGAAATGTCCTCGAATTTTAAGGGGGAACTTATTTTTTGGGAACCCCTTATTTGTATATTATTTTCTGAGTAAAGAGCCTAAAATATCCATTTTATAAACATAATATATGAAAATATTTCTTGGCATTTATCGATATTTTATTTTAAAAAATCAACAGAAAATAACAGAAAATCAACAGAAAATAAAAATGCTGGGTTTATACGCATGCAATTGCCTACTTCCAATAAGATCGAATCTGATGCAGAAATAAATTGGCTTTGAAAAGTATGAAAAAGTAACTTGTCCTCTGACTATGTCATAACAGGGCAAAAGCTTTGTTTTGTAGCACCCCCTGCTGTGAATATTCAGCAAAAAGATATCTTTGGGCTTAAGAGAGAAAGTTTCCATCAATGAAATGATGGGAATATTTTCATGTATTATAAGATAGCTGTGGAGACGTGTGTGTGAGAAATCATGTTTTAGATGAGATTTTGTAGGTTGAACACAGCTGTTCAACTCCATGCAAATTGTCTCTTTAGAACATTTTTGTGTCGCCTGAATGAATTTTCATGGAGGCACATACTAATCCAAATTCTGTGTGTTCGTATAAGTCCTTTTGTCCGTCCGTATGATTCGGTTAACCTTTTTTAAAATGCCCTGCAGGCTAAATGCTATGCCCGATTTACTTCAAGCTTGGTAGGGTAATTATGAATTTAATTAGCTAATTTGCTTATTTTGAGATATTTTAGTTAACTATTTCTTGTTTTACATTTTTGAAATGCACTTCAGGTTACAAAACAACACTTCTCTCCAGTGCATTTTTTTCTTTTATCATCAATGCCAAACTGTATCATAAAGCAAGTGAACGGGCAACCAGGCGACACTTGTGGTTTGAGAACCTCCTTGTTTAGGAGTGCAACACAATTTTGACAATTGATATAAGTAGGGACAGACAAAAGCTATTACCTCAGTAAAATGATAAAAAATCCATTGAGGGAATCTTGCCATACATGGTGTCCACAAAATATGGTGCAAGGCAAAGCACCCTCAATGGAGGTGAAAAAAATAACAGTGTGACGTGATATTTACATCATGTCATAAATGAGGTCTTGGCTTTTGATTACCATTTACAGTATTCGATTTGGTTGTTGCAATCCAGAGATAATATTGTAAGAGAGGATGAAATACCAATTGTGCCACTTCACAGAATGTGATAACATAACACAAAATTGAATCATGCATGCATGTTGATAGGACATGTTATTGATTCAAAAGAATTTATCATCACACAATTCTAATGCTTGATCTTTTATCTTGTTACCTCATATCAATGTTTCTTTTTCTCAGTAAACATTCTAAAATGACTTCATAAATATGTAAAGGACATAAGCACAAACTGAAAACAAACATCATCTTGCATATTAAGTAATACATTTTTTAAGAGTTCTGGAAAAGGAACTTCTGTTATTGAAGCAAATTGAAATTTAGTTAACATTATCATAATGTTCAGTTAACATTTGCATTATTGTACGATGATGGAGTGCTTTAATAAGTCATATCAACCTATGAACATGATACTCTTGTTTTTGCATCCCATTCTGTGAAAAGTGACACAATTGGTATCGCACCCTCTCTTAGAATATTAGCCATATCTGTGGACACCCTGTATAGGCCTACAAAGATCATGATTTGTATGTTGTTGTTATAGCACCCTCCATTCTCCATTCATAGAGCTATGTGTAAAAATAGTTCAAGAAAAATCATATTTGCTTGCAATGAAATTTGGTAATATATAGCTTGTAGAATAAAAAATTCAAATCGTCAAAAACTGTCTCGCTATTGATATTTTCTTTGTTTTCTGGTTTTGTCATGATGAGACTTTCAAACAGGTGTGCAAAGTATAGAGTAGATAGCGAACCCTTTGGTTGAATTAAGTTACTCTTAGTGTAAATTGTGTTTGTATTTATTAGTAGTTCCTGGGTTTGTGCAATGATGATTTCAAAGTCCAATTTTATAATATATCCATGCAAAGAAAGTTAAAATCTGTCAACAATGTTAATTAGCATACCAACTAAAACAATTTTGATGGACTAAAGCCAGTATTAGTGAATTTCTTCAAAATGTCAAATTTACTATAGTTTTTGTTGAATATGAGTTGTTTTTTTTCACTGCTGTATTGTCAATTTAAGTGGACGTGTGATTAAAAGAGGTGCAAAAAGTTTTAATTATCTACAATAGCTGCCATGTTTTAGACATAATATTGCATGTTTCATGCGAGGGGCCAGCACTTTGGCTTTACCTAGAAACAGTGGCATAGCCAGGGGGCAGGGGGCATTTCGTAGGTTGAGATGAGCCCATCGGTTCACTTGGAAGAATTCAGGTCATGGCACTTGCAGACCGGATTGTCGGCAAAGTATAGGTTTAAAGTTCAATGGTCAGCATGCGACAAGTAAATTTTACAAAATTGTACAAGAATTAACCCTCAGAAGGCATTTAGAGCATATAAAACACAAAATTTTCAGGGGCCTCGCCTCCTTGACCCCCACTGGGGCTTCACCCCTGGACCCCACCAGGGCCCTAGGGTGGGCCCCTGGACCTTACCCGTTTTCTGTCGTTTGAGATGCGACACTGACCCCCCATATGGAAATCCTAGCTACGCCACTGCCTAGAAAGCACATTTTTCATTACAATTTTTGTTTAGCCAATCTGTCAGATGTTTTACCTATTCAAACTAAACAAAATTCACAAAAGAAAAATCTGGTAGAAATTTGAGCCATCTGCAAAAGTAAATCATTGGTGAACTAATCTATAGCTCTAAATATTAGCAGTGGTTTTTATACATGGCTTTATACATGTAGTGTAATAGGCAACACAATATATTGTATTATGTTGTATTAACTGATAGCCAAAAGACTCATTAGCCCTGACTGACTACTGAGAAGTTTGTTATTTGGCAAGCCCAATTTGCAGAGAATTTAGAGTTGCCAGAAATAGCAGAAGTTATAATGTAATAGTCTATACTGATACTGATAGCCCATACTGATGTAAATATGTACAACAGTTGAAGGGTGTACATAGCAAAAAAATAAATTTCTAACCAATTATTCCTGTTAAAATATTTCTGTACAGAGTTGGTATCTTTATACATAATATCCCATATGTCAAAACATGGAAGAATTTTCCATTGTTCTGACATTTACAAACTTACAATGGGAATTGGATAGTAATCTTTTAGTATGTGAATAATAAAACACATCATGGTATTGACATTTTTCGATATGCCTGTGTACTTTTATTTCAGATGCTAACATTCAAACCTGTTGTCCATGTGTAATTTACAATGCCCAGTCAAAATGTCACCATACCACTTTAAAAATTCTTGTGGTGAGCAATTAGGTAGCCGAATAACACAGGGTGATCAACAATACTATAGTAATCAGTTTTGGAACTTTCAAATCAATTAAAATGCAGTATAAACTTTGACCTTTGACATGTGTCTTTGACCTCTGTGTTTTATACATTGAGTGATTTATATATTCAAATAACCTCAGTAAGCAAAAGAAAAATAACTGCAAATTCCTTGGACTGATTATCATTGTTGATTACAACCAGTGAAGTTCAATCAATATTTCATGATTTGTGCAGAGCTTGGAGATCAATGTCATCTGTTAGCGCATATATGCATGCACAAAGCACATGCTGGCCATTGCTTCCATGCCAAGGACCAAGTCATTAGATGTCGTTTGCTGGAAACTTCCATGCCCAAATTGAGGGAGAAGAGCCTTCAATTACATCAATGTGTTTTCAAGAGACATTCAGCAAGATATACAGGATCTGCCAAATCTTATATGCAACAAGGCTTCCCAGGCAGGCATGGGGTTGTGAACTCTCTCTCTGTTGTGACTACAAGATGATGATGACAATTAGTGCAGATTTTTATCCCCCGGCTTGAAAAGCATAGGGGAATATAGCGATAGCGTGCATGTCCATACGTTTTTCATTC
>JAMKCH010008743.1:0-75236 GCA_023653785.1 Ophioderma brevispina
TTTGGACATTTTAGGTAAATTTACGAATACATAAAAATGTTTTAAGTAGGCTCTACAATCAGACGACATGAGACTAATACCGTACAACACGGTCCCGTTAGTTTAACCTGATTTGATGGGGTTCAATATAATTTATGTAGTAAAAACACACCCTCAAAACTTGACCGGCTACGCGGGTTTGGTAAAAGATCTCATGGTTGACATTTTTTTTCAGTCAAAGGGTTACAAAAATAATGCGGGCGGTGTATTTCCAAGATCGCGGGATAGGCGTTCAAAGCATGGCAATGCTAATCCCCACTTGCTGCCACTATACTATAACCCAAGATTGGGAACACCTCCCCCTATTTTTGTGTAACGGAAGTGGATGTTCATGGGGAAGGGCGCACCAAGAGTCAGGGTAGGTAAAAATACGAAAACATCTCGTATAGCATTAGTGCAGAAGCAATGGCGAGTAGATCGAAAGTAGTGTTCAGCTGTTAAGTGCTCAAATAAACCCCAAAAAATCACCAAATTTAATTTCTTTCGATTCCCTCTAAAGACCAAAAGAGGTAAGAAAAAAATGTTTATATTATTAATTTGTTGGAACAAATGAACGTTTGTGAGTGAAAGGACACAGGGGGTTTTGGGTGCAGCGGTGTAGACCTGCCCGAAGCACTGTCAGGTTATGTGTACCGTACATTGTGTTTTGTCTCAATCATGACACTGGACTCAGTGACACTTTGGTGATGGTAGACCTACCAAAAGTTAAGAGAGCAAACGTCATTTTTTCACATAAAAATATAATGGACAAAAATACATGCGTTGGTGACTGTGAGGTGATGATTTATTGCATATGTTTGGTTGTGACTTGTGCAGTATAGCCAGTATGCATTGTTTGCATTATGCATGCGCATGGGGTCTATGGAAATCGGGAAGCTCTTTAGGTATTTTTTTTTTAAAAATGGGGAGGGGGGGAAGGGACAGGGGGGGGGGGGGGGGGGGGGTTTAGGTAGGGGTAGCGTCCACGATTACTAAAAAAATCCATTTTTTCAGTACCGCACACAAAATAAATCCTTCGATACAAGTCTACAGATGTCATGACCTCAGTTCAAGCCCTCTCTATTTTAAATGTTCATAGTTGATTAATCTTTATTTATCACAAAATATATCTGAAAATAAAGAATATTTCCAAAGTAAGGTTCATTGGGCTAAAAAGCCACTAAAATCTTATATTTAGGCACTTTATACACTACAACTGGCAAAGCACTAAAATCTTAGTATGGTCCCAGATAGGGTTTGTGAATTAAAATTCAAGTAAAGTTTTAATTTAAAAATGTGAAAAATAAAAATGTCAATTCAATATGTGGGCTTTCAATCTATAGATAATTATATAATGGGAAGAGTAGATTCACAGCTACCACACGGTTGCCCAATTAAATGTAGACCAAACTAGTGCTTTGTTAAAAAGAAAGAAAGAAAGAACAGAAAGAATAAGAAAGGGAAAAAAAGAAAAGGAAAAACATTAAAAAAAAAAAAAAAAAAAAAACAAAAAAAAAAACCAAGAAAGAAAGAAAGAAAAGGAAAAAAAAAAAAAAAAAAAGAAAGAAATAGGAAGACAAGAAAAGAATAGGAAAAAAGAATGACAGAAATATAAGAAAAAAGAAAGGGGGGGGGGGGAAATAGAAAAAAAGAAAGAAAGGAAAATAGAAAAAAGAATAGGAAAAAGAAAGAAAGAATCGGAAAAAAGAAAGAAAATTAAAAAAAAAGAAAGCAATAAGAAAAAAAGACAGAATAAGAAAAAATGAAGAAAGAGTAGGAAAAAAAGAGAAGAAAGAATAGGAAAAAAGAAAGAATAGGAAAAAAGCAAAAGATCGGAAAAAAAATAGAAAAAAGAAAGTAATAGGAAAAAAAGAAAGAATAGGAAAAAAAAGAAGCAAATGAAAAAAGAAAGAATCAAGAAAAAAAGAAAACAAGATAGGAAAAAGAAAAAAAGAAACGCAGGAATAGGAAAAAAGAAGAAAGAATAGGAAAAAAAGAAAGAAAGAATAGGAAAAAAAGAAAAGAAGAAATAAAAATAGGAAAAAAAGAAAGAAAGAATAAGAAATAGGAAAAAAAAGGAAGAAAGAACGAATAGGAAAAAAAGAAAGAAAGAAGAATGAAGAATGAATGAATGAATGAACGATACGAACGACTGACTGAGGTACTCAAAAGTTCAGGGTCACAAGTATACAATGGAATGTATGTGATGCCTTCATTCCCAAACAGGGGCATCTTTGTGAGATGAATAAAGTGGGAAAATGCCCAAAATAGGGACTAGCTTTTTCACCACATGTGATTATAAATATTAGTCATAGCAAACACCTTTTTTCACTTCCATTTTCAACTATTTCTTCATTTAAATGCAAGAATTGCTTCAAAATCTAGGCTCCTTGTTATCATTCCTATAGTTCTGCAGCGTCAGCAGCCGTCGTATGCTTCAGTTTACCTACTGGACGCATGTCGGCGGCTATTCCCCATTTAGTGATTTTGATGACGTAGCATCGTTACATCGTTCACCCGTGTATTTAGGCGAAGTGTTCCATCTTGGGTTATAGGATCATTGCTTGTAGTTGTTCTAAATGCATGTTTAATAGTTCTAATTTGTTTGGCACGGCACGTGTTCGTGATAGCATGGATTTATTATAACTCAGGTCCCAAAGATTTACAGAAATTAGCAATGACAAAAAAAAACAAACCGCGGTTTTCAATATAATCATGGCCGATTACAATAGGCCCACTTCAGTAGGCCACGTCAGTCAAGGTAGACAAAAAGTGGAACAAGCAGTTAAATTGACAGACAGAAAAACATAACCACAAACAGCTTAGTGGTTTTATACGTACGGTCGGAAAAAAAACGGCCCGGTTAATGTTTTTAATGGTTCGCAATAGCCGATTGGTTCTATACAAACGATGAATTTGGAAGTCGGCCTCCTGTCTTGTAATTTTTGAAGTAGTGAATTCTCCACCTTATTTTTTACGAAGTTATTCGAATGACAGGTGAATCTTTGTATCGGATGTTCAAGACCAAGTGAAGTGAAGGTTGAGGAGCTGGGTAGGTTCAAGAACTCCCATTGAAGCTTATAGCTAAAATTCTTCCTCACCGCCAAAAATAAAGACGTTTATCGTCAAGCAAATCCTAAAGGTAAATAAAATCTGGACACGTACCTTTTACAATAAGGCCTAGTAGATTTCCAATTTACCTTTTCAATCAAAGTATCCGGGGCTTGTGCTATGATATTGTTATTTGATTAATACACTTTTAAACAAATAGTGACTAATAAATAAGCGCAACGATGACGGTTCGTAAATACATTGTTGAAAAAAATCCCGATTCAAAAGTCAATGAATGCAACCAGATTTTTAAACATTGATCTCAAGTAGATTCCTTAAACTTGCAGGGGCTTTTCGGTAAGTTAGTTACCGCAGGACAAACATACAGATATAAAATATGAAATACCGGGTACAGTATCCGGCTTGGGCAGGGGCTTTCACTAAAAGTCGCAAACAATATCCTGAAAACAGCTTGCAAGATCTTTCCCCTTCATATTTCTTATCAGAGCTCATCGTACCTTAACAAAGTGCGTACCCCTCCCTTTGGAAAAGATTTATAGCTCCAGGGTACTCCAAAGTTTCCGCACAATTAGACTTTAATAAAACATCAAAACTACATTCGGAACTACACGATTGTACTTCGGATGAGCGACAGGGGGTTGGGTGGAAGTTAAACGGTATAATACTTTTCAGGTACATAATTTGTTTTGGAAAATAATATTTATATATGGGAACCCCAAACAAAATATGTTACGAGGTGTTGTAATTGGTAGCGATTTCAAAAAAACCCTATTACGAACTAAAACAAAACATAAAAAAATAAAGGGGACGTATTAAACCACCCCCTTTCAAAATGGCGGAACGGTAATATGCATATAGGGCAAAACCTCAATTCTGATAAGCACATGCTCTACATGTCGTAGTCATGTTCTACCATCTTCTTAACAGGGACTCGCGATTTCGTATACAGTGTGTGTCGTGTACATCCAATAGTGGGCGCGGTAACAGAGCGAGACGAATGAGTCTATATATATTATATAGAAAATGGTGGCGGAATAATAATCGAAGTTAAGTTTACCTAAGAATTCCAAGTTAAATTGTCATTCCCGCCCCGGTTAATATGCAAATTGCAGAGAGGCAGGACAGGTGACTTCAAGTCAGGAATGCATAATCAATTAGGGCGGGCTAAACCCTAAGAGGCGTTGACGCAGAGGGTGTAAACGGATGAGAATGAAGTAAACTAGGCTGAAATGGATTTCGAATTAGTGAATCGCGTAACTCGTAGTCGAATGTCCGTGCTTCGCGGGGGGTGATTCGAAGACGCATTTGTTAGTGTTTTTTAGTCACAAAATAACGGAAGAAGATTTCCAATGATGATGAAAAGACAATGAATGGGCAAAATTAATATGTAGAACGCGGTATATGTTTATGTATTAAGTTAACTCCCGCAATAGCGATGGAATAAGACGCAATGTACGACCCACTATTCAAGTCATAGTGGATGGCGAGTGGATGGATTCGCCAATGAATGCAGTCTTAACGATGATGGCAATGTGGTAAGGTATGTCAGTAAACTTTCATGCGAGCAATTAAATGTTCCACTTGTGCAGATGAAATGATGAAAACAGCAACTGGGGATCTGCATAAGATTTTCAAATTGTGGTGGGCTAACTTTGAGACAAATCACGATGGCCTAATCGTTGGTTAATGAGGCTTATCGGTCACGGTGATCAGTACAATTAAATTGATTCGGAGGAAAACATTACTTGCACCGCGGGGATAATAATACCTATATTTTTATAGAAACGTTGCCATTTCTTTGCAAAAGCAAAACATAAAGGGAATTCATGAATGAATTTTCTTACGATTGAAGGCGATGAGTAAAAAGTAATTGGTTTGAAGATAACCAACAACGATACGGCCCGACCCTGCTTTCATTCGGAAGACAACCCATTACGCTTAATTGCCCATTTTTAAAATTCAAGCTAATAAGTGTTAAATGTGAAATCGATTACGCAATTTCATGCAATGTATCTACAGTCGTGGATCCGATTTTTGGAATTACGGATGTACATTGTGAAAGCTGGTAAAAACCAAAAACTATATGGCAATGGAAGAAACTGAAACAGATCCACGGGTTGATTCTCCAACACACATGGCTTTTCAAATCGGAAAAACTGGGTTAGTGTACGGAAAGGCAAACATGCGATTGCAGCATCGCAAATGAATTACCTGATGTTACATTATAACGGTTAACAGGTAGTTATTGACGGCGGATTAATAGTTATTTAATAATAGTCCAGTATTCAATGTCGTATTACAAATTATTGCGGCCGTTCTGACCACTTAAGCTCACGTATTCACGAGCGTGAATATGTGAAACTGTCACGGGAAGATTTGGCGGAGTATGCTGATGATGACCCTTCACGCGACTCTTCACGATTCAAGCGGACTCACGCCGGGGGGGGGGGGGGGGCCCGAATTCCCACGTATAATGTTCACGCAAAGTTCCAACCCGCATATCACGAGTGGGGACTGGTCAAGGCATTTTGGCATGTACTGTATGGAATTGTACATTTTTTATTTGCTTGCATTATCGCTGCTTATCCCTGTAAGTATGACCTGGCAACTAGCTCAGCTAGTGTGGAAAAGCAGTACCTGCCCAGTTTCAATATGGGGCCCATATTGAATTTGGTTTGTACAGCTTTCTCCAGCCTGCTGGAGATTCCCTCTTGTATGGGAAATTAGGTATATGAGCTTCAGTGATTGAGCGTGGAAGCTGACCCCCCCCACCCCCCCCCCCTTGGCTGGAATTCCCTATTTCTATGGGAAATTAGGTAAATGAGCTGCAACTAGCTCAGCTAATTAGCTGGGGGAAAGCTGCATCCAAAAGCTTCAATACGGGCCATAATAGCTTGGTTAGATTGTTAAAAATTAGTCTTATTTTATTTTCGGTCACAGATGACCAAAGAAAAAACTTCAAGCAGCTATTAAATATGGCGGAAGAAGACATTCCCGCCGCAAAAGAATTGTGCAATATGAAGTGACTTCTTTGTGTCGTTTTATAAAGGATAAGTGCTGCAGATAAAGGTAGATATACATATGATTCTGAGCCTAAGGGAATATTTTACACCAATTTGTCCTAGATAAAGATAGTGGAATAAAACAGGGGGCATGGTTTCCTGTGGTGTAAAATAGCCACTGAATGATGCAAGTCCTGACATGGTTGGCCCATATAGTGGATCCTACTTCACTTGTGACCTTTTGAATTCAGCAGTCGTACCCAGAATTAAAGTGCTAAACATGAGTGCACTTTATCTGTAAAGGCTGCTGAATAGAGTCACCAAAAATGGCCCAACCCAAACCCAAATTAATTAACACTGCATATCTGTTTGTAGGTTATGGTAATTTCACAAAGTGATTACATAGAGCCCATACACATTACAAATCACATACTTTAATTTGTTAACCTTTAGTTTAGTGTTTGTCCACACTGAAACTCCCCACTCTTTCCAGACATGGTTAAGGTTTCATTTCACCAAGTGTCACTTGATTGCAAAGTTGAAGTCCAATTGCCACATGGTACGATGTTTGTGTGGATCCAAGTGTGGGAAAAATATGGATCCAAACCATAATGAAAATTGGATGATTCACACCCATTATTTATAGATATTTGGTCTCGCTATGGAGATTAAAAATCTTTTGGGCAACTCATAAGCTCGACCAATAAATTGGGCTAATCATCAATTTGATGCCAAAAAACTGGGTCGTGGATACAACACCGGTACCTCCATAATATGTATGAGGTCAGTGGGCACATACATAGGTCAAAGGTCACCAGTCAAAGGCCATCTGAGTCAAATAACAAATATTGAGAGAGTGAAAAAAGGTGCTCTTGTGGTTTGAGAACTGTCTTTTTCAAGACACTCACATTTCTTCTTACATTTCTTTTGACAGGCCTTGTGAGCAGTGCCCATCAGAAGACCCTGATACCGAGGTGAACCTGGGCTGTCTTCTATTCAAGGAGCAACGCTATGAGCAGGCATGCAAAAATTTACACTGCCATGCAGGTTCTTGGCTATAGGCCAGGGAGGGTTCTTCCAAAATAATTCAGTTGAATTTGAGCAATGATGTAGGAACAAGGAGCATCATCTGCTGGTCTATGCCTGTTCAAGCATATAATCTTGTACCACATGTCATCCACAAGTTCATACCTAAGTCAATACAATTAGATTGCATTGAGTCAAAGCTGTTTGAAAATCTCATTTGTTATGATAAAACAAAAATAAAACAAAACTATATTCATGGTGCAACACAGTTTTGATAACTAATTTGGGGTATTTATTCCACTAACTGCATTCTGTGTAAATTGATGAAAATTTTCATTGGGGCAAATATGATTTTATAAAATATCTTTTATACGTCTTTCTGTGGGAAAATAGGCATCTAGAGGGTGCTAAAATTGATATTATGACATCAGTAGGCCTATATGGCAAATTCCCACAATGGATTTTTTGATTTTTGCGGAGGTAATAGCTCTTGATATCCCTAGTACATGAGTTGTCAAAATTGTGTCGCCATTGCTGAAATTTGCTCTGAAAATAATGGTGAGACAATTTGCATGGGGTTAAACAGCTGGAAGTCCCAAAAAAAAAAAAAAAAAAAATGGTGAATTTTTTTGGTGGTAACCTTTAATTTGTTAATGGTTAATTTTTGTTAATGGTTATTTTTTGTTATGGCGTATATATCAGGTGATAAAGGTAGTAAACTAAGCTGAAGGACATGATAAGGTGCTTGTGGACTTTAGAGGCTTAGGAAATTGCACAGGGTCATTTGTAAATAGCAAATTTTATTTCAGGTGCCTTCAAAGAATGGTCTGTTTTCAAACCCGTTTCAAACTAATTTGGATGGTCTAATAGCATAGGCATAAATCCAGGGGGGATGGGGGGATGTATATCCCCCTAATATTTTGATGAGGGGGATGGTCAATACGATATCCCCCAATGGTAATGCCCGTCCATGTATTTTTGACCCGCAAAAATAACCTCATATAGTTTAAAAATCCGGTAACATTTATCTCTCGCTTTGCGCGCATTTTGGTCTAATTACAATTACATTTAACAATTTTTGCTTCTAAATAGCAAAACATTTAGCCGCTTCGCTGTGGCAAATGTGAGTAATGGATCTTTTTAGCAATCCCGGTTTCATTCATAAATTTTCATCAACCCCATCCCCAAGTCAAAAAAGAATTGACGGCCACTGTTAATAGTACGTTACTTTTGGTTGTTTTCCCCAAAAAATTTGTCGTACACATTGCTCTTGTTATTACCGCTGAAAGAGTATGCCCCAGCATGACGTATATTGCTGATATCATAGAAAATGGTATCTGAAACATCCAGAGTAAGAGATGTCAGGCCATGGCGTATTCCTTAGCTGTAGCACTGTGCGAATAATTAAATAGAACCTTCGCACCTGTATCCATGTGCTTTTTTTGGGTGTTTCCATAAGGTGACACCCTTTTTTGACATACTTTTCTGACCACCCTTTTGAATTCGGAAACCTGAACGGACCTTAACGGAATAAACCACACGGGTCTTATGTGGTTTATTCGTTAAGGTTTCCGAATTCATAGGGTGTCAGAAAGTATGTCAGAAGAGGTGTCACCTTTTTGAAACCACCCCTTTATTTAATTATTGCGATAAAGCACATGATCTAAGAAAAGGTGCGGAGGGTATAAGTAATTATGCCATGCTATGGAGGACACTTTTGGTATTCTAGTTCATGTGTACTTTTTTTCAAGTTTCCCTTTGGTTTAGGTTACCAGCCATGTTGCACAATAAATTCATGAGAAAAAGCATGCCCTACGCATGACATATTTTTATTTTATTGAGTTCCCTTTTATGTGTATCGCGTTCTCTACTTTATATGAAATCCTGGCACTATATAGCATCACTTGCCACTAAGTATTGTGGGAAAACTGCAGTTTTGGTAAGTAAGGAACATAAATTGCACATTGCAAGACCTATTTCGCTACTGAGTGGGCTAGAATATCGATGGTTAACCATTAACGTCGGCCTGTTTTTTCTGTATGTTGGAAAGAAAAGGATTTGGAAGCGGAAATTTCAGGACGTTAATAGAGAAAAAGTACTGTCTTTTATCCGGTATTAAAATTGATACCACTTCCGTGTAAGTCAGGGGTTCCAAAGGCAATTGGATGGAACAGCACCTTTTAAGAGCCACTCAAGCATGGTAAAAAAATACAGACTTTCGCAGGTCCGTATTAAATTTTGAAGAAGCGCTTTCTACCTGTTGTACTGTGGTTAAAATACTTCATGCTGCACCCAATATGTGGCTTACAACTGCACTCTCACTCTTTGTCATGTGCATCGTATTCTAAATCAGAGCGCACAATTACAGGGACCTCACTTGTGTTTCTTACATACAGGGGCCACATGTGTTTCAGAACCATTGCCCCCCATCTCCTGAACAATGTTGAAACCTGAAATTATGTTGGGCATTCCTTCGGGAAGTCACGCATGTACCGAACGCTATTTGCCCTCCATTAGAAACAACCAACAGCGAAAGTGAAATACTGTTTTTGGTCAAGTTCGGACAAACCGAACCAAAAAATACTGTTTCCCATTTTCGCTAGATTGGTTGTTTCCTATTCACCATTTTATACATTACGAAATGATTCAACTGCCTTTTTGTGCTCGAAAATGCCTCGAACACCTCTTATGCCACATTAAAATTTTGGTGCCCCCATGCCTATAGCGTCCCCACGCTAGCTCCGGTACTACGCCCATCCCTGTCGCCACTGGCTATCCCATGATCCTTTTCTCTTTTTGTGTCTCAGTCGGGGCACCATGTTGAATTTTTTATTGGGATATTTATACCTAATTTTTCCCCTTTGTTAATAGCGTCCTATATATTGGAGACATATAAAGATATATCGCATCATGGCGGATGTTTTTTTTATACAACTACTGTTCATGCGGAGTTTTGGTGGTTTGAACTTGCTGATGCTGTTGTGTGGGGAAGATTTTTTTATCGTCAGCATACGTAGTATGCAGAGGCTATTGTATGGCATGTGTTACACCACACACACACACACACACGCTCTCTCTCCTCTCATCTCTCTCTCTCTCTGCACCTCCAGTCTGCACTCTCTTCTCCTCTCTCGGGCTTCTCTCTCTCTCTCTCTCTCCTCCGTCTCATCTCTCCACGCTCTCCTCTCTCTCGTCCTCTAACGGTGCTCGGGACGTGTGCTCCTGCGGTCCTCCTGCGAATACTCTCTCTCGGCGTCCTCTCTCATCCCTCCTGCTCTCGCTCTCACTCTTCTCCTCTCCACTTGCCTGAATGCCGAGGGGGAGAGGCTGCATCTGGTTGCCAAACGCTTGGGGCCGATTGAGCGAAAATCGGTCAGAATAATAATTGACCCAAGGCCCATGCGGTGTTCCAGATTTGGGAGTCAAAGGTCACAGTGGGCCGATGAAAGGGCATCTTTGAAATCTATAATGTCCTTCTTGTGCCACACAATCAATTGTTATAATCACTAGACTTGGTTAGAAGAAAGGCTGACCCAGGTCATTGGGTGTGTTCACAGATTTTGGGTCCACGGTACGTGGGCCAATTAAAAGGGGCTTCTTTGAAAATCTGTAATTCCTTCTTGTGCCACAGATAATGCTATCTTCACTAGACTTGGTTAGAGAACCGCTGACCCAGCTCCATATGGGGTGGTTTCACGAGATTTGGGTCAAATGTCACATTGGCCATTTAAAGGGGCTTCTTTGAAATCTGAATAAAATTCTTCTTGTGTCCCAAATCAATTGGTATAATCACTAGACTTGGTCAGACGAACCGCGGACCCAAGGCCCAGTGGGTGTTACAGATTTGGGTCAAAGTCACAGAAATGGGCCGATTAAATGGTTCATTCTTTGAAAATATAAATTCCTCTTGGTGCCACAAATCAATTGTTTTTGTATAAGCACTAGACTTGGTTAGAAGAAAGGCTGACCCAAGGTCCAATGGGGTGTTCACAGATTTGGTCAAAGGTCACATGGTCAAATAAAGAGGTCATCTTTGGAAATCTGAAATTTCCTTCTTGTCCACAAATCACTTGGTTATAGATCACTGACTTGTCAGAAGAACTACTGCTGAACCAGGCCCATTGGGTGTTTCACAGATTTGTGGGTCAAAGATCACATGGACCAACTAAAGGTCATTCTTGAAAATCTATTAATTTCCTTCTTGTGCCACAAATCAATGGCTTAATCACCAATTGCTCATAGAATCACTGCCTCCAGTCCCAATGGGGGTGTGCAACAGATTTGGGTCAAAAATCACATGTGCTGATTAAGGTGCATTCTTTGAGAAAATCTATTCCTTCTTGTGCCACAATCAATTGCTCTATCCTAAATGTGCTAAGAATGACCACTGTCCCCAAGGCCCGTATGTGTATTCAAGATTTGGGTCAAAGGTCACGAGTGGCCAATTAAAGGGGAATTCTTTGAAAACTATGAATTCCTCCTTGTGCCACCAATCAATTTGTGATGCGAATCAAGCAAATGATCTGGAAGGTCGGTCAAATTGTGATTTTTGTTACTTTTTCATTAGCTGTAATGCATCAGATAAAAAGCTACTTTTTGCTGAAATCCCCATTGACATTGACCAATTAATTCCAAAGACCTAATCAGTTGAAGGGTGGAAAAAACCATAGGACACAAATACCTTTTCTCCCTCCTTTGTTTGGCTATATCGCATAATCAATACTTGGTGACTTCGACATCATTCTTTGTCTTGATCACAAGTCACATTGTGCTATCACACCAATATGGTCTAAGGACCCACTGAACGCTAAAGGTTCGATGGTGTGTTCATAGATTTGGTTAAATGTCATGTGGACGATTAAGGGGCATTCTTTTAAAAATCTAGGAAATTCCTCTTGTGCCACAAAGCAAATTCTAAATTCTCAGAAGCTTGGTCCATAGGAACTGCTGACCCACGGTACATATGGTTGTTACGATTTGGGTCAAAGGTCACGTGGGCCAATTAAAGGGGCAAGTCCGTTGAAAATCTGTAAATCCTTCTGTGCCACTCATTGTTATAATCAACTAGACTTGTTAGAAGAACCGCTGACCAAGGCCTATATGAGGTGTTCACAGTTTGGTCATACATCACATGGGCCAATTTAAAGGGGCATATTCTTTCAAACTTGGTAAATTCCTTCTTGTGCCACAAATCAATGTGCTAAAGGCCCATATTAATGACCTGCTGAGCAAACAGCCCCTTGTGCTCTTGTTCAGATTGGAATTCGGAAGATCCGAATTCGGAAGATGTTGACATAATTATATGTATTATGCCCGGTCACACGAATGGTTTGCCCCGCGAGCCTCAGGCCCGTTTTTTCGCATCGCTCGTACTGCGGGTATTAAGTGGACTTTTTCCTTGGCCAGGTTTAGCTCCCCCTGTTTAAGAGGTCCCAATTTTACCTGCCCGGGCATGTTGGGACATGTCCCTGTCTCGTGTTCTGCTCCCTGGCATTAATTATATTTTCTCTTGCGCCCTTGTTATAGCCTCACGGTGCAACCATGCATCTGTGTTTCTCTCATGTATTTCATCTCGTTCCGATGAATCTCTAATTCTTCTTCTCAAGATTTTTTGGGGGGGTGCCCTGCTTCCTGTCTTGTCTCGTCTGTCTTGTCTCCTTTGCCTTCTCCTATTCCGCCGTGTGGATAATCCAGGTTTGCTCGGCCCGGGGTTTATTGACTGGTAGCTATCATCTGCTACCTACCAGTTCTTTACCTTTTGATTTACAGAAGATTGTCCTCAAAGTAACCGAGTGCCACCTCCGTAGATTGTATTAAATGAGTGAGAAAACTAAAGATTCAATTCAAAGACACGACAAAAAGAAACCTCAATGAACATGTGTGAGAATGCGGTAATGTTCAAGAGAATGATTGATATATATACATTAGAATGTCAGATGGTAATCCAGACTCATTTCGACGATTAGATGTGTATAGGAGAAAAGACAAGAACTTTAAGGCCAATGCTACACAGTTCCATCTCTGTCCAGGGTCATCTCCCTCCGGGTCTTTTCGACCAGCGAAGTCTCTACCACACTACTTCTACCAAGACCCGACCAATCAAGATTACCATTGATTATAGTCTCCAGGCGTACTAACTCCGTGTTCAGAGTGCCTACATAACAGTTTATAGGGCAGTTCGTCCAGCCCACACCATTTCTTTGAAGATAAAGCAGGGTTGGGCCGAGTTAAATCACGTTGATTTGAAATCAGTGATTTAAAAATCGCGATTTAGCATCAAATGATTTTTTTTTAAAGCAGAGGACTGATTTAAATCATTTTTTTGTAACACAAATAATGACAAAATACCTTTGTTGAAGACATTTTCATACTTTAAAATCACTACTTTTATCAAAATAAAGATTTTAAACCACTTTTAAAAGCATTCAGATACCCCTACATGTTAGCAATGACCAAGTTATGTTATGTTTTTTTATAATAATCATGATTGAAACCTTGATTTTGTGATCTAAATTAAAGTTCTTTAGTTTTTCTTTTTGTAATCGATTTCAAGTATCTTGTAAGATACTGTGAAACATATTTTACATAATACAGTACCATATTTGGACCTTATAAATGCCCGAAAAAAAACAGACATGTTTCAGTAGCGCTCACTAGGATGACCTTTTTTAAAGTTAATCTTGAGAACAAAATTCCTCAAAATAGAAATAGCTGCACCCCTCATGTAAAGTGCCAACAGCCAGTTTGATGTAAACAATTTTATCTCCCCAATTAACTTGTGTCAGCACTGTTTTGTTTGCATCTCAACCACTTATTTTGGCAAAAGAAGGTTCCGGATGGAGCCTAATTAGGGACTACTTTCTACAAGTACATAGTGTGGTTGCTAATTAGGTCAAATTCAGTATTGAACAGAGTGCAACAAATGTTAAAAATAGATATAATGTTTTGTTAAGCCTATAGTTTACAGTAGTTCAGTCACTTCTTTACTTTTGCAAGCTTTCTCATATAAGAGTCTGATATTTTTCTGAGACAAAATAAATATTTTGAATTGGGCATAATTCCAAAATACTGTTCACAACCATCTTCAGGCTAGGTTTCATGTTAATATAGGATAGTGTTCATTGAGGGAAAAGTATATATAATGATTCGGGTTAGATTCCCATGTTGAAAGACTTCTGGCTAATCCATATTATGAACTTAAAAAATAAAAAAAATCGAAAAAAATCTGATTTAAATCAAAAAAATCTGATTTAAATCAAAAAAATCGCCAACCCTGAGATAAAGGGCCTATGATTGATGTGAATAAGAGTGGATTAAGTGATTACTTACGTCTTGGCTGATCTATCCACTCCTTCCATTCATAGTGCATTGGGGAAGATTATCAACGGTTGAGTAGTCCGACGATGCCACCTCTCTACAAGTTGTAAGAAATCCAGCCATCGCCTATTGTACCGGATGGTACCGGTAAGGCCCGATGGTTCACAGCTCTATACATTTGATATCAGCGGCAAATCCGTGTATCACTTAGAAATTACTGGGCCTCGGTCGGGATGAGTCTCTAATAAGGGACAGTCAGGCTGACCACATATTCCGTGGATACCTAGATAAAACAGCCTGCTATCCACGGGTCTCCATGTGATGCATATGATATAGGTCTGAGGTAAGCAACCGTGGTAGCAGTCTATAGAGCCCATCGGCTATTCTTAAGACCTATTATGTGATAGAGCAATGGACAACGGTCTGGTAGTACCCGTAAGACCGGCGACTTTCCTGGTGGCTCGTTAGCGTTGTGTGATGATGATATAGAAATAATGAGTGTCATGAATCATTCTTAGAGTCTGTTCTACTATACTTGACGACGTGCTTTCACGTCCGTGGTTAACTCGGTTCTATTACTGCAGGCACCGCCGATGTTACTGTTAATATACCGACGGGTCTTGAGTTAATTATACAAGAGAAAGAGTCTTTCTATGGCGATAGTGGAGTTAGATATTCTTTCAACACGGGTCAGAGCTTCTCCTCCACGGCTCCGAAAAAAGTTAGAGTTGTCGAAGCAGAGGTGTTTATTCAAGAAGAGAAAGTCTTACTCCGCCTCTTTTCAGGAGACCAGTTGTTTACAGTCCGACCGTCCGTCTGCCTAACCGATCGCCGGGCCGTCACCGTGATTCTTCAGATGCAAGTGCTTCTACCGTTCTTCCGTCGAGCCTACCGTCGGGCCGTCACCGTGGTCCTCCGGATGTAAACACTTCAACCATTCCTCCGTAGAACCAACTGTCCTTTCATCTAGTCAACCATCGGGCCGTTGTCTACCATCTTTAGCCGTTCATTCTCCGTCTTCCTACCAGTCTAGTCAAGTGTCTAGCCGTCGTCGGGCTTTTACGAATGTTCCTCCTCTCCCGTACACTCATCTCGTACCAGAAAGGTGAAGATTCCGTGTTCTATTTCTTCTAGACGCAGCTCGACTTCCAGAGGTTGTAATCCAGTATACAAGTCTTCCAGTGATAGCCACCATTAATGGTGGTGGTCTAGAGTAAAGGAGGTGGTTTTTAGTTTCTACTGAACATAAGAAGTCTTCGGAGACATATTCCACTCATAGTAGTCGGCGTTCTCCGTACAGAGATAGCTCTGTGGTTAAGAATGCTTTCTCCACTCCGCCCAGAGGGTCTCATTCGAGTAGCAAGAGAAGACATCAAGATTCTCCTAGCCATAATTATGAATGTTTTAAAGGCTCCTTCGGATAGTTCTTCACGTCGGGGATCCAAGTTCTATGATCGAAAGGATATTTCTGGATCAAGTCATAGTGATGACTTATCATATCTTTAAACTAAAGATCCAGATCTGATTATGTTGTCAGAAAGCAGTTTCTTCTCAGACGGAAACGTTCCTCCGGCAACGATGACATAGCCTCTTATAGTGATTCTTTAATAAGAGTTCAAGTTGAATGATGTGTATGATTTTTTGAAATCAAGACGTTAAGATGTTGATGATTTCTTTTAGTCTAGAGTTAAGAAATCTGTGGCTTGCGGTAAAGATATGTCTGCCTCCCAGGATTATGAGCAGAAACTTAAAGTGCTATGTATGACGATATCTTTTAGAAGCAACCTATTCACGTGTATCCGGAAGTGGTTTATTCTTCTCATGACTCATTACTTATGATTCATCACAACAATGAGCCTACCTCGGGAACAGCTCCTCTTCCTACTGCAGTTCAAGCTGAGATTTCTGAGACTACTCAACCATTATTGGCAAATGCTACTCCACTCATTGCACATTCTAGTCGAAGCACTACCAGTTTAGAGCGCACTGGTGAAAGTTGGGTAAAGATTCTGATTTGATCGAGGATACCTAACTGTGAGAGATTTCCCAGATTTGTGGAGCGCCTTATTCTGATGTCGGCTCTTGACGAAGTTCCTATTTCCTAATGTTGTTGTGCCTGGCTTGTCGGCTGTTTTGGTTCATCGAGGTTTGAAATGCGATTTCGACTTTCTTCAGGATACAAAGTCTACAGTTTTGGCCTCCAGCTGCTAAGCATTACATGAAACAGTTGTTGAAGCCTCTTATTCCTGTTACTGCGTATCTAGACGTCTATTGATAAGTTCAGAAGTCTTTTGAAAAAAATTATCGAAGACCCTCTTCTACAGTTCTTGGTCCCATTTTGCTGGGATAGATGAAGTTGATGAGAAGACCTTTAGTTTAGCGAGACCATGCCCATCAGCTGGAGAGTTTGAAGCTGGTTCTTCAAGTATCATATGGAATAGCCCATGAGTAGAGATTCTAACGAGGACCATGCTCTCAGCTGTAGTTGAAGAGGTTCATCTTAGTATCTAGGGAGTAGTAGATGGAGTAGATCATTTAATGAATTGTAAAGATGGTAATCTTTCGACATTTGGATCAGATTGCCCGTGATGGTTTGAGTACATCGAAATGGTGAGCACTTACTGTCTTAAGTCATCTTATGAGCAGTTTGGTGGAGCCTTTGTGAAGCTATTCTTAAGAAGCTATTGAGAGTGTCCGTTTACTATGAGGACTCTTCATCAAGTTTCCTGCAAGAACCTTTTCTACGATTGCTCTCGGAGGAATGAATGCTGTTGACGCTTGTGGACCGTACAGCAAGGATGGTTCTCTTGAATACTCCTGAAGTAAGATCTCTTGAAGGTCAGTTTTTTTTTTTTCATCAGCTTAGCTTCCAAGAGAGGATAGTGCCAAGCCGTTTAGTCAAGCTGTCAAGAAAATGTACACGAAGGAGCGAAGGTCCTCCAGACAGAGACCTTTTAGATATAAACCTTATGATTATGGCTACCACAGAAGGGATTCCACTTTTACATATTCATGCCTAACAGAGGACAGAGGTTCTTTTTCGGAAGTCGATTTAAGACTATTAAGGCAGCTAAATTAACCTATAGAGGCTCAGGACAGTATAGAAGTTATTCCTCTACCCAGACTAGAGGCGTCAGACGTGCGCGAGTAGGGAGGAAGGTTCAATGATTCTAACCTTCCTATGACCCCCCGTGGTAGTGGGGGCGTTTAATTCTTAAAAAAACAAAAAAAAAAAAGCCTTTCCTTCCCCGGCGTAGGCCGGTCGATAACCTCGGATCATCGGGTTCTACAGACTTTTCAGAAGGTTAACATTCAGAGTTTCACCACTCGTCCGCCGATGAAAGTCAGTTTCAATTCCCCCCAGCCCGCCCGATACCTTAGCTAACTCGTCTTAACCTCTCTGACTCTCTTTCCAATTCACCTCTCTTATTATCCCCTCTCTTATTTCGCTCGCCCTTCAATTTTTACCTTCCCAAATTTTGCTATAAGTTTCTTATCCTCTTTTTGTTTCCGCTCCTCCCCCTTTTTCTCTTTTGTCATGAAAAGTCAAAATTTTTGCTTACTACTCCTATACCAGAGACGTACATCAAAGGCTATGATTCTAGAACGAAGTGAAGGAGTTGTTAAGGAATAAGTGAAAGCTTTTTCCAACTAGGAAGGTTATACCTGCCTAGATCCGAAGGAAAACAGGGAGATCTAAAACCAATCTTTCAATTTACACTCTTTGTACAGATTATTCATCCGGAGACTTTTCAGATTGTTAAACTCACTAATGATATTGAGGAGTTATTAGGATGTTCGGCCACCAATGTCTAGACCTTAAGGATTCTTACATCATTGTTCCAGTTTTTCCTCATCATCAACTATGGCTTCGTTTCCAATTAGACAACCAGTCTTACCAGTTTTGAGTTCTGCCATTCGGGTCTTCTACTGCTCCCCTTACCTTACAAGATTAGTAGAAACAGCGCAGAACATCTGGAGAAGAGGGGTATCCGATATTCGTCGATTTCGACGACTGGTTGATTGTTAGCACCAACCAAGTCTAGCCTGTTAAGTTAGTAACATTTGTTATTTAGACGGTGAAGGAAAGCTGAGTTCATGATACTTAAAGAATTCAAACCTCGTCCCGAAGGTCTGAAGGCAGAAGAGGTAGTTCCAGGAGGCAATTAGATCGAAGTACTCCAAAGTTTTCCAACTGAAGAGAGAATTGCAGAATTTAAGATTGCATCCTGCTCATTATGAAGAGAAGTTCATCTCAGCTACATCTATGGCTCTCGGCTGCTTAGGAATGATGGAGGGGGCCCCCAAGCTTGGTAGACTTTTCTACCCTTCTGCGATGTGGTCGAACTTTTTCCAGCTACACCTTCGGAGTTTTAGGATACAACAGACTACGTCGGACCTTATAGCGCCAAGTCCTTGTTGAATACTAAATTGTGAAAGTATTTACGATGGTTTAGCAATTCTATAAGGTCCTTTATGGTGGTGAAAGAAATTTCACAGAACTTCACACAAGGTTATAATTACGACAGAACTTCGAAGAGAGACAGGTGGGGAGCATGCATGAGGTCCCAATAAATTATGGAGTGTGGTCGAATTTTATAAAAAAGCTCACACAATATGTACTAGAGTTGCTAGCGCTATGTTACTCTTTAAGGCGATTCGAAGAGACGATATCTGGGACTCGGTGAAAAAAATCAGATCAGATTATCCACTGTAGTTGCCTACATAAACACACCAAGGAGGAACAGATATCCTCAGTGCAACTGTGGATTATCCCCTCCTCACTTGGTCAAGAATCAATTCTATTACCCCGAAGGCGGAACATCTCCTGGAGTTATCAACTATTTGTAGACGATCTTTCCAGGGGAAAGTCAGCCAATTGAAAGCTTACACTCAGAATCTACTGTGAGTGGCTCTCAACAGCCTATTTGCCAGATGATGTTCTAAGATTACACAGCATATCTGGGATCGTTTGCAAGCATGACTTTTTCAAACTCCCAACATAATGAAAGTATGAAACATGTGGCTGTGGCAACCGAGAAAGCCTGGGTGAGAGCGGATTTATTATAAGTTGGGTCAATCCGATTGCTAAGTTTCTAATAAAATTTAGAACTTTAGTCCATGCAGGAATGCTGCTTTAGCCCCTATTTGGTCACGTAAGTTTTGGATTTTAAGGCTGGTCAGTATAATTGAGGAGCCTCCGAGACGGATTCCTGTACGGCAAACCTGCTGGTAAACGGAAAATCTACGAGTGACGCTTCTAAGGATAAATCTCTATATTTGACTGTGTGGCCCTCTCAAGCTCGCTTCAAACAGTCAGAGGATTTTTTCTGTAGAAGCTGCCTCCTTTGGCAGCAGATGCTAGCAGGAAGTCAACCTCCATTATCTACTATAGTGACCTCTTTCGACGCTTCTACTTCTGTGAAAGAATTCTAAGTTGATCCACTTACAGCTTCTGTTGGCGACGTGACTAATTTCCTGACTTCTTCAAGAAAACCTATCAACCATCAAACTATTGTCAGCCCTTTCTACTACCCATGATTATCCAGAGGTGATTAGAGAAGATAACAGTCTCTTTGATTTCCTAAGGGAATGGTGTAAAATATTCTAATACCATTATAAAACTCACCTCTTCACGGGATCTTCCGTTGGTTCTTCGATATGTCACAGGCGAGCCGTATTGAAACCGTTGAAATAAGACTACCTTCTCAACTTACCGAAAGATGCTTCATCCTTTTATGGCTTACTCTACCAGAACAGAGGTGCAGAAATTCATGCGTTACCCACTTCTGACAAAGAGTATATGGGATTCTCTGATTCTCTCTATGTCACTCTACCTGTCTTTGAGCTAGTTTTATGCCCAAACAAACACAGGCACATCAATTATGTTCTCGCCTATAGTTCTTCCAAGAGCCTTCCTAGCATCACTGGTGATACCTGAGCATAACATCGGTGCCAGTCGGAGACTCTCCGAGATCTTTACACTCTGCCTTCTTAGAAATATATGGATCCTCAATTTCGGACCAACTTTTTCATCACTTAACTTAAACCTGCAGCAAGCAAACGTTATCAAGCTGGGTCACTTCCTCATCATCTCTGACGCTTTTAAAGTGAAAGCCTCAATCACTGGTCAGTATAAACATCGCCATTAACCCGCTGCTTATGAAATTTGAAGTTAGGGCCACATCTTGGGCTTTTTCACTTAGGATTTAACTTACTGCTTATGGAAGCAGCAGGAGGAGGACGCCGACAACATCCAGACACGTTGTATGAGGACGTCCCCTTACTAGTTATTAATCGTGACCAAAACCATCCTTTCAGCAAGCAGCCAGAGTATAGGGACGGTGCTAAGCATCATTACCATTATGCCAATAATTTAGGAATGCCGTTGTCTATATACAACTGTATATGCTTCGACTTAGAGTGTTTTATTACTGAATATGCATCATGATATATGTATATGGATGTACTTGGGGCTAAATTATTTAACTTCCAAAAATTCCCATGGCGTGCAACCCCGTAGCAACTGAGACTACCTAACCGACCGGCCTCCACTTCCTCACCTAGTGACCAGTTGTGGCCGTCATGTGCACTAGTTGGATCATTTCGTAATGTGATAAAATGGATGAAATAGAATATACTCTGACCCAACATTGTGCAGGTTTTCTATTTTCATACATTCTACTTATGAATGATCCAACTAGTAACTCTCATCCAGTCCCTTCCCCGCAAGTGGAACTTTGGGGAAGGTACAAAAATGAGCAAAGGATCAGGGATGCCAGTGGGCGACACAGGGATGGCGTACCGATGCTACGTGGCCGCTACTAGGCCAATGGGCGCACCGAAATTTTAAAATGTGGCATAAGGGGTGTCGAGGAATTTTTCCGAAGCACACATGCCCTAGTTGGATGCATTTCGTCAGTAAACTGTATGAAAATGATAACTCACATTTTGGTGAGTATATTTGTCACTGTGCAACTTCCGGAAGCATGGGGGCCCTGTAGTGCGCTTTTAGATTATCACTAAACAAAAGTGAATTGCTTGGGAAAGGGGCATTCTTATGGATTAGCAAAAGCTTCAAGATATTACGCGCCCCCCCGCCCACCCCCGAAAAGCTCAATTTCAGTCCTTAAAATGGTCAATATGGAAGAGGCATTTTTCACATGGTGTATCAACTAAGTTTGACAAGATTGCAGTCCTTTCTAATATTGAGTGACTTTAAATCCTTTGAATCAAGTTGCTTGTGTAAATTGTGTACTCAGTAATGTAACTACTTTGTTGTTTCAACAGAGTTAGTGTTGCAATGACGACTGAAGGTATGCATGTGCGTAGCGTTGGTACACATTGGTGCTTTCATGATACGGCACTGATTGAAGCCTTTAACCTGAAGGCCCAGCCATAGATCCAGCTAAGACCAGTAAGTGTTAACCCGAAAATGGTGTGCAAGCATCTTCAGCATGCATACATAATGCAGTGCTTGCTGCAATGCTACACAAAATGTTTCCATGCCATAAGATCATCACCAAGAGGCTCATTTTGCATGTTTAGGAACTCCCAATGAAACTTTCACATCAAACGAAAGTCTTAATGTTAACACCCTACTGAGCTACAAGCATGCAAATTTACCGGTTCAACAGCCAGAATTTGGGTTCATCCTCTATGTAAGACCTCATTGATTACAAGGATTGTACAAGCTTAATATTCCGTAAAGAGTCCTTTAACTTCTAGTCTATAACTCATGTAATATCTTACACCCAGGTAAACCAGCATTTGTATGCCCTGTTAAAGTTCTACATAGATTTCATAGACAAGGACCTTTGAACCCATTTCGAGGTCACACCCCAGCGTCAATTACACTGGATTCTTGCACTCATAGCTCAGACTACTAATGCTGGGTCATAATCTTGTTTTGATGATGATCCCCTTTAAAGGTCTACACGATTTAGATGGAGATTGGATTTGACTTAATTTTCCAGGTCATGGATGTCAATTTTGTAAATTTCCTCTCGGCTGAAGGGGTTTAAAGGTGTGAACCAATATATTTTACCATTTGCAGGGTCACAAAACACCACATGCTGTTTAAAATAACCACATGCTGTGTTGTGCCTCGCAGTACATGCCCTTTGAATACCACTATGAGTTTGAACTCAGTGGCCCTCAATTCAATTGGCAAAATGTCACATTATAATCATGTAGCAAATTTACTGAGATGCACAAAAGCTACAGATTTTCACAAATCATTAATCAACAAGTGCCGCATGCACAAATTGGGCAAGTGCATTTTTGTGCTGCTTGTACATGTTATGTTTAATAAATTGGGGCACCCCATCCGAATGTAACTCCAGGTGCCTCAGTTAAGTTACTTTACAAAATTGAAGCACAAGCCCGTAGTCGCCCGATGATAGTCCCACTACTACTACTACTCAAACTAAGTTTTAAAACCTCTTATGTAAACAAAGGCAGCATTTTATAATACCTGCCACATGTTTTGATCGAGATCTCGATCCATTGCGCCACCAGTAGTAAGTGTTAAATCGGTTTTATCCCCATAAACGGGGGTGGCCGGATTCACCTCACATTCGCAGCAACCGCCCTTACTCCTTCCTTCCACTTCACCCGATTCAATGCATCCTCCATCCTCAACTCAACCCTCCTACACTCCTCCTCCACTTGCTTCTTCCATGTCTTCTTGGAGAAGACATGGAAAAAAGGTTTTTGAAAAAAAAGGTCGGAAATAGGGGTGGGATTACTATCAGATGCAATCCAAAACTGTAAAAAATAAGAGCCAGAATACCCATTCTAAATTCTCTGAATATATTGAAAGAGTATACAACCTAAGAACTCATTTCTAGTGTTTCACTATCGAGTTCATTGATTGGCTCTTTCATTTGTTTATATCCCTATATGGGCTCGAAAGACCAATCATCACTAACGTAGCTACGTTGTAGGAATCGATTTCAGCGCACATGGTTGCTGTATTCGATGTGTGCCATGATGGAACAGTCATGTGCGTCAAAAATCATTAGAAGTACCACCATCATTGAAGCCAAATGTCCATAATTTTGGGATGCAGGGGTGCGTCATGGTATTAAAAAAGCTGACATTCGGTCTGACAAATGCCGGGGACAAATGAAACAGGGTTTGTGTAGTGCATCATATTTTACGTTTAGTTAAGAATAAAATTACCAATATTCTCCAAAAATTCCCGGGGGGGTTTCCAAAATCACCATGGGATTATATCGGATTTTACCCGAATTTCGGAATTTTTCAATTTAGGGAGTGGATTATTATCGAGATGGGACTATCATCGGACGACTTTGGTAAGTTGGGCTATGTGTATTTATTTAACAGGCTTTTATTGGGTTCAGGCGGAGGCATCACAAGAAAGCTTTGACAGACATGCCACCAAGATAGAAGAGGTTAGTAGAATGTTAAGAGACCATAATATAGGTCCAAAAGGGCTGTATAATACCTGTAGTGGACAGCAGTTTACAGATTTGCCATAGTCCCCCTGTGTGTAATTTTTGCCCCTGTGCCCTCTCACAAAGAACGTTTGTAACTCATACAAGAAGAGGTAGATACACCCTTTTCCTCCAGTTGGGGGAGTGTGTAGATTAGATAGAACAAACTTGCGACCCCAAAAGAGCTTGGTGTGTCCAGAAGCAGGGTTAATTTCGACTTTAAATATGTTAAATGGAAAGTTGATTTTTGGATATCTGGGCACTAAAAGTTAAGATTAGTTAATAGGACTTCAGAAGAGTTATTCTTCTAAGGCATAATTAGTGCATTTTTAGTGCAACCCCCCCTAAATATTAGTATACCTTGCCAAGCTCAAAAAATAGATTTTGCTCATAACTTTGTGAGGTGGAAGGGCTGTGGGAGGAATGTGCCGAAATGCACTTTGTTATTCAAATGAGGGCTCTTTGCCATTGCTAACGGCCCCATTTGTGGTTTTGGGCATTTTTTATTAAGTTATTTTGGAGCTGAAAAAAGTGAAAATTTGCCTTTTAGAAGGTGCATTGCCTGGGACAGTTACAAACTATGTTAAGAATTTAGTTTCATAACACAAAGCCCCATCTTTGTTCTGTTCACAGAAAAAAATGTTCTCTCAAAACCAGCTTTTTTACTATGAATTTTGGACCTGGCAACACTGTAAGTTTTACACTTGAAAAATTGACTTTTTGGCCATGTTTGCAAGAGAAGAATTCCACTTGCGCGCTAGTGTAGAATATTGACTTTCTGGTTGTGAGTAAAAACAGACCTTGCCCCAAAACTATTGATGGAACAGTGGGAAAATAAAGCTATCTAGGCGGGTGTTGCAAAGAGAAAAAGAGGCATTTTGATGAATGGAAAAATGCCATTTCTCTTATAGTGAAATTTGTGGACTTTAATGGTAAAATGGTTGGTGAAGTGCATTTCGGCGGTCATGTTTGCCAAATTGTCAATGCATTAGTGAATGTTTTTGATGAGATAATTCAGTTTAGTTGATTGGCGGCTGTGATACAGTGTTGACAGATTGCTCAGTATTGTGTTACTTTGGAACACCGTCCATTATCTATAATCAGTACATTAAATGGTACGTTAATATTGCGTCCTGTCCATATCATGTTCCTTTTTTATCTTTCTGAATATTTTAGAAGCAACAAAATATGTTTGGGGTGATATTTGATTCGTGTTGCCAGATTTCCAAATCGTGATCATTAAGGGGGGTAGGAAACCTACCTAACAGCAACAGAACGGCATCATCTTCTGGGTAACCACGAGGTGTAGTCTTATTCAGGACTCGAACGGTTAGAGGGCGCTCTTACGCATATTGAACGGTCACCACACAGACCTTGCTAAAGGCTAGGCTGGTCACACATATTTAAATCTAAATGCCTTATTGGCAATTTAATATTGGTTCAAGAGCAGTTTTGTAATGAAACTGAGACAGAGAAGAGATCTGCCAAAGAAATGCACAGAGAAGTTCCTTCCAAATTACATTGGATAAATCCCCAAGCCCAAAGTCGAGCAAGTTATGTCCTACCCCCCCTTGTATAATTTTGTGTAATATATATCGTTAATGTTGTAAAGTTGAATCAATATTAGAAAAAAAGGATACTGGGCAGAATCTGGTGGTGGACGCATTGTAGGTCAAATATGGACGTCCTGTGACCAGTTTGCAGGGAACTACTTGTACGAGTGGTTTAGGGGCTTTTGAGAATGCTGGATTCACTAAGCCGAGTCCACCCACTGGACCTCGACACAGGGATAGGGGTCCGAGTCGCCGATTGAAACATATATCAGGAAGTTGGTTTTTGGGGACACATACAATATGGCGGGAAACAATTGCATACCCGGGTCAACAATAGAACATCTGGTGGAAAATAGTGCACCAGCAGGTGTACGCATTGTTTCCGCCATAGTAGGGTCAAAAACCAACTTCCTGTTGTTCCCTCGGCGACCATTCAACTGTGCGCCAGCCCGCTATCCATGGTTAGAGGTCTCAGTGTCCAACCTCACCAAATGGTGGGAACTCTCACTGACGGTCGCTTTTTCAAAATGGCTGCCAAATGACCTAAAAGACCACCTGGGGTCAAACAGATCGCAATAAAATCATAAATGGCAGGATTAAATACACAAAATTACAAATAAGTGATTAGTTACGCAAAACAACTTGATTATTAAGAAAAAGTCACCAAAATTTTTAAAAACACCGCCAAAGTTTACAGATGCTATAGAAAGTTCCTTAAAGGTGTAAAAATGTTTTTTTAAATTTACAACATCATGTGTAGCGGATCCTCTGATCCTCTGATGCAAAAACCTCCATAGACCCTCTGTTTTCCGGAGATATTTGAGATTTAGTGTCATTTAACACCATTTTCATCTGGGACGGGATGATTAACTTTAGTCTCCTCCGCCAGTAATCAAGTTCGGATATATTCTCTTTTGCAGTCTGTGACACAAGACTACACCGTGAGGAAATACTTTCTGGCTGCCGTAGGGTTCTAGGATGTTTTTTGCATCAGAGGATCCATTACTATGTTTTGTTTTGATATGTATCATAATCGGGTCTAAACCTATAAAAAACCTAGAAAAATTGAGCGTTTTTATTGGGTCCTTCAGTGCTCGCAGACACGGATAACAAGTGACCACCAATTGATACCTTAGATATAAAGGTCGCATCATTTTTCCTACAATACCTTTCGATATTTTTCCAAGTCTTGAGATATTTGAAAACACTGGTTTCAATTTACGTCAAAATATTCCCATTAATGTTCTTTAGATTTTTAAGGGATAGTAGTAACACATAATAAGTGCGATTCGATCAAAGCATTTGAATTTATCCAACCCAGGCATGAAACATCAGCTGAAGCCTGTTTAAGCCCCAAAGATTCATTTGCCCATTTTACCAAAATAGTGAAAAACAGTGCCCTCTATTGACCATTTTAAGATTTTAAATTGAACTGGGTAATATACAGTACTTTCTTCACATTTATCACAGTTGGGACAAAAAATGTTTAAAACCAGTGCATTTCAAAAAATGTTTAATAATTTTATGGCTTTTAATGCTTTTGGCGGCCCATTTTAAAAAAGGGTCCCCCTCATTAGTATTCATTACCATAACATTTTTAGAATAATGCAAGGGCACACTTCAAAATAAAAAAAAAATGCAAAATTATTAATTTAAACATTTTACACCTTAAACGGAACTTTTATGTAGCATCTGTGACTTTGTGGAGGGTATTTTAAAATATTTTGAATAGTTTGCCGGTTTGGTGAAATTTTCTATGAATTAAATCAAGTTTTGTTTGACTTCTTAAACTATAAATTACTGATTGTAATTTTGTGTATTTAATCCTTTTAGATCTTACAGTGACCATTATGATTTTAGCGATTGTTTGATCCCAGGTGGTCATTTTAGGTCATTTGGCGGCCATTTTGAAATTCGCCCTCAAGTGAGGGTTCCCACCATTGGTGAGGTTGGACTCGGCTTAAGTGATCAGCATCCTCAAACGCCCCTAGAACCGCCTTTAAAAGTAGTTCCCCGCAAAATGGTTACAGGGCCTTCACATTTGACCCTACTATGCTTCCACAAAAAGCTCGCGCCAGTATATTTTTTTCAAATATTGATTTCAATGCTGCTGTAGCACATAATAACGATATATATTTCACAAAATTATAAGCGATTTGGAATCTGGCAACACTATCACATATGCCCCCAAACATATTTTGATTGATTCTAAAATATTCAGAAAGATACAAAAAGGAAACATGATACGGGCCAGGAATGCAAACCTTAAGTACATTAATGTACTGATTGTATAGTTAAGGGACGGGTTACAAAAGTTAACACAAATACTGAGCATCTGGCAACGCTGTCTCAGACCGCCAAGCAACTAAACTGATATTATTCTCATCAAAAACATTCAGAATGATTGACAATTATGCAAACAAACATGAACTGAAATGCAATTTCACACAACAAATTTACCAATTAAAGTCCACCAATTTCACTATAAGAGAAATTGGATTTTCACAAAATGCCATTTTTCTGGCCAACAAACCCGCTATGGTAGCATATATTTCCCCCAAGATTTCTCATCAGAATGTTTAGGGCACGGTCTGTTTTACTCACAACCCGAAAGTCAATATTCTAGACAAGCGCGCAAGTGGAATTTTTCTTTGCAAAACATTAGGCCCAAAAAGTCAATTTTTCAAAGTGATAAACGTACGTGGGTGCCCAGATCCAAAATTCATAGTAAAAAGCTGATTTTGAGAACATTTTTCGGGAACAGAACAAAAGTGGGGCTTTGTGATTCTGAAACTTAAATTTTGAAACATAGTTTGAACGACCAGGCAATGACTCCTTCTAAAAAGGCAAAATTTTCACTTTTTCAGCTACAAAATAGCTGATATTGCCCAAACCAAAACACAAAATGGCCGTTGCTATGGCAACGCGCCCATTTGAATAAACAAAGTGCATTTTGGCACCATTCCTTCCAAAGCCCTTCAAACTCACAAGTTATGAGCAAAATTATTTTTTGAGCTTGGCAAGCTGTACTAAATATTAGGCAATTATGAAGGAATTTGAAAGATTTTTCTTAAAACCTTTATGGCCCAGTTCAATCAGCCGTAGTGTATAGCTATTCCTACATAGTTATGAGAGGGGTCAGTTTCCCTAATGGAACTAGTTTCATTTATAAGACTTAACCACTCTTTGTTGGCAGACATCTGGTGGCACGAGCCTTTCGAACATGTATACCAGATGCATGAAACGGTGCTGTGTGAAAGTATGTTCGAAAGGCTAACGTCGGCCGATGAAGTACGAACCCACCATTATACATTGTTGATGTTGGGTGTGGCCTGGGGTCAATTGTTGGTACCATTATGTATTTTAGGGGTGTTATATATTTTGGGGCATTTCATTCTCACAAAAAGGTAATGCATATGTTTCGGTCAACATTGGAAAGATAATTATCATCGTTCCTCAGTTATATGATCGATAAAACAATTGTTTTTGGCTATTTGATGCGTTATAACAGGAGTTGGATCCAGTCACCTTGCACAACCAAGCACTGATGAATATGGAGACTAATCCTACCCAGGGCTTTGAGAAATTGCAATTCTTACTACAACAGAACCCATTCCCACCAGAGACATTTGGTAATTTGCTCATCCTGTATGTCAAATATGAGGTAGGTTGTAGTAGAAATAATCATGTACTCGTAAAAGAATAAGGTGATATATGAAAATATATTTAGACATAGTAAAGTTGTACACATCTGCATTTCTTAGCCGCTTTCTTTAGGAGGCCAATTTTTTTTTTTTTAATAAAATCAAATTTAAATTTCTTAAAGTAGGTTATATCTGCCTACAAAGAAGATCTACATACATGGGCCTCAGCTCTGGAGAGCTAATGGCAGCCATCCAGCACATGCTGCCTTGCATGGTGGGCGTGGTTGCCCAAAGGCTAGGCCCACTGCCAAAAACTGTGGATTGGCGTCAGGAAGGGCATTCGGTCAATTATCTTTTGCTCCAATAAATCCTCACACAGCAGTGTTGCAGAGTGTGAGGTGAATCTGGCCACTCCCATGTAGCGAGGACAAAACTGGATTTAAAACTTTGGTTTAACTAACTAACTTAAAGTAAGTTATATGAACCTCATAAACAATTGCTTGAAGTAAAAAAAATGCTTGAGAAATTTAACTGGAGTAAAAGAGTTAATTTTCATAAAGTCCAAAAGTATCAACGATGGTATTTCCAATATTAATTTCAATAACTATGTTCAGGTTCACAAAGCCAATTATCTTCCATTATGGTAATGTACCTGGTTTGGGCCCATCTTTTAGCTGTTATTAAGTACTTCTTTTAACGCAACAATATTTTACCTCTTATACTCAGTACTATGACCTAGCTGCAGATGTCCTAGCTGAAAATGCACACTTGACCTTCAAGTTTCTCAGTCAGTACCTGTACGATTTCTTAGACGCGGTCATCACCATGCAAACATCAAAGGAAGAAGCCTATCGTAAGCTAGACGAGATGGCCACGCGACACACGGATCAGCTGCGAAAGCTCACCAAACAGGTGCAAGAAGCTAGACATAACCATGATGATGAGACGGTGAAGAAGGCAGTCAATGAGTATGACGAAGCTTTGGACAGGTAGGGGACAGGTTTGTAAATTTAAAGAAAGATGGAAGCAAAACACTTGGAGAAAAGGATATGATAGCAAACATCCTTATCCCCATGAGGTCTACACCTTTCTAACAGTATCTTTGATTGGCTTATTATTACATGATATAACCTCATGACCTCTATGGCATAACCTCTTAAGTCACCAATCAAAGTAGACCCTTCTATATAAACTCCTCAAAAAAAGTTTGGAAATTTTTTTCAGACTGTAATTTCTCATTTAATTGAAAAATTTTATTACACTCTTTTGCATATCAGTGCAAAGCTCAGGTATTCCTCTGTACCATGACACAAAATCATAAGAATTGATTTCTTCATGGTTAAGTGACACTCATTTGAATACTGAAAGGTATGAAAAACATAGATAAAGACACCAGAATTACGCTTTTTTGAAAAAAGTGGGGAATTTGGGAATGGCATCGCCAGAAATTTTTGCTATTTGTAGGAAATTTTGAACCTTAAAATAGCAGAAATACATAAGAATTAACAGGGAAATTTGGAAATCTTGGAGGGAAATTTACTATCTTAGATGGAAATTTTTATCATATTCCAGGGAAATTTTGCATTTTTTTCCAGCCCTGATTTTCAGTATCTCAGTTTAAGAGTTAACATAAACAGGTTTGACACACTATTAAAAGGATTAGGTTTGCTTTAAACGCAGGTTCTTTGAATAGGAAAATGTCAAAGAGTGGTCATTCAGTATCTCAGCCTGCCGCGAGTACAGATGTACCAAGGCTCGTGCCAATGGGCAAATTTAAGCTGGCAATATCCCATAATCAAGTTGTAGTCATGTTGGGGTACGCCCTAGTGCTGTATCAAAATGGAAACAAATTCCTTCCGTTGCAAACTGGTTAGTTTAAGCATGTGGTTACAATTGTGCATTTTTTTTACTTTTTTTAATAAATAATTTTGTGGTGAAAATGAAATTTGGAAAACAATTGGCTATGGAACCACCTGCACGGGTCAAGTTCAAGGTCCCTAAGGTCACAAAGTCAAAATGAGTCACAACACATTAAAAGATCAGATAGGTCTAAAATAGCCACCATATTCATGAATAGAGTAGAGAATTAAATTTGGAAACAAATTGGGATATGGAACCCCTAAACGGTCAGTTCCCAAGGTCACCTAGAGGTCACAAAAGGTCAAATGAGGTCAAAATACTTAAAAGATGGCAGAATAGGTCTAAAATGGCCCAAATAGGATGAAAAGGTAGAGAATTGATTTAGGAAAACAATTGGATATGGACACACCGTAAACGGGGCAAGTTCAAGGTCACCTAGAGGTCACAAAAGGTCAACATAACATTAAAAGATGCAGACTAAGTCTAAATAGCCACAATATGCATGAAAGAGAACTTGAAATAATGTTTTAACTGTATATCACAATGGTTTGGTTCATGACTATAAAGGGTGTTGTTACTGAATATAAAGAAGGGTGTTTTATAATAACATGTCTCTGCCCAATATTGTTATTAATTGATGTCAAAAATTAAATCCCCTTTTTTCAGTATTATTTCGATGGGAAAGCGAACGAAACCAACAGGCTCAAGTACCCTATTGGATTACATGCTTATCCGTCAGAGTGTAAAATGTAGATCACACATAAAGCGTGCAATCCAATGGGCGCACTGAGCCAGTTTTGTTTCGTTTCGTCCAAATATATCAGCCTTGAATGCCCTGTGTTTTTTCTATCATTATTTGAGAACTTTGGGATTCATGGCAAGGTGCAAAGATTTTCAAAACAATTCCGCATGAACAAGGTTTTGCTACTAGTCCATGCTGTCTTTGTGCATTCGTCATAAGAAATGCATTTAATCAACCAAATGAGTTTGTAAACTCGTAAAAGAGCCACAATTGAATTCTAAACATGCTTCAACTGTGCCTGCTAATAGGATAATTGAGTCTAAATAATGGGTTGGTGCCAAAATTTTGTCTACACATTCCACATACTGGTTGGGCTCCTTAAGCACTTTCAAACATGTCATGTCGAGCATTGGGCGCACTTATATTTTCTTCATCTGACGTTTTATCTAGAAGCAATACAAGGTTATGTCAGAGTCGAGTTCATACAACACTCTAAAAATGCATCGTCACTTTTGACTAGGTGTCGAGTAAATAGGATCTTACGTTTTCCCTAGTCAAAGTTTGGACTCAAAACCGGGTAAATGTGACAAGAGTCTTGGCAAGTATGACTACATTCTGGTCGATTTTACCAGGTTTCCAGTCAAATTGGACTAATACAGTTTTCGGCCTAGTCACTTACAGAGTTTAAATTGGGGAGGCAATTTCCTTAAAATGACAGATATTTTATTGTTTAAAAGGTTCTTTAAATTTTCTAAAACAATCATCTCAAAATCACATAATATCATCCCGATCATTTTTTGGACCCTCGGGCTCCCTGGAAATTGTATCACTTCGAATAAAAGGCTGTATCTGCTCATTGTCGTCTGAGATTTCAGTCTTTTGACTCCAATTTCTTTCACAGATAGAGCAAAATACTTGCTATTTTAATGGTTCACCATTGATGTTTAGAAATGAATTGGCAATGTTATTACTTATTTTTGATTTGGGATTGTTCATTAAAAACCTACAAACGGGGCATTGTTTTTGAAAAAAAAAAAGTATACAAATACATACTGGGACCTATATGCTCCCTTTTTTTGTTAAAATTTGACCATGAACCACAAGGTTGCATAACTCAAACACAACAGAACATAACACATTTAAACATTTTGTCATGATCTATTTGGTGACATACATGTTTCGCCTTAATCAAAACGTCTTCTTTCTTCATTCAAAGGGACACAGGAGATTTTCTGAGGATACAATCTCGTAAATTTGAACTATTGTTGTAGAATACCAACGAGTACATTTCAAAGGTGTTTTAATTGAAAAGAAAGAAAACAAAAAAAACTAAGTTTTGAAAACTTGTGCCCGCGGTCCTGATTGGGCCCATAAACAACATCCTCGTATATATTCTGTCCATGCACGACAGAACAATACCAAAGCACATGATTACATGAGATTGGCTTTTTTCGTCTTATTCCCCTCCAGTTTTGATTTAATATCTTGGTAAAATTGTTTAAAAAATGGGGGGGGGTCATATTTTGCTAAAATTTCCCTTATCTCTATAAGCGTAATACATTAAAGGGGCATTTTTGCAATTACCCTTTCTTAAATGTAAACGAGTGAAATTTCACTCCCCCAAAAGAGTGAGAACTCGTGCAAACCACTCAAAAATTGAGTGTTCAAAGGAGCGAATTTCCACTCAGAGTGTATCGAAAATCACACCATCAATAGGTGGGATTTCCACTCGTTTTCCGTTTGTCCTTCGTTTAAAACTCCTCAAAAGGTTGTCCTTTGTTTAACGCCATCAAAAGAAGTTGGAGTGGAAATTCCTCTTTTTAAGTAGTAGCAAACCACTTGTTTTGGAAGCTTTTACAAGAGTTTCATTCTTTTAGGGGTGAAATTTTCACGCTCGTTTACATTAAGAGCAACACCTTAATAGATAATTCCTTTTATTCACAAAGTAAGCTTATTCACAAAATTTGAGTTTGATCCCCGAGCCTTGTGTTTTTGTGTTTTTGAGCAATGCTTGTTTCCCACGATCCAACATAGGCTATTTTGTACTAGTCATTCTCTGTCCGTCTATGGACAGCACATACAAAATGCAATTTCTTATAAATAAGACCAAATTTTTGCACGTAAGATTTGGTCCAACATTGAATACTTACTAGGAGGAGGGCCAACGGTTCTTTTCGAGGTAAAATCGGCGGGGGGGGGGGGGGGCAGGTTGTGGATCAAGAAAAGCCCCTTTATCATAACCAAGAACATGTAATTGAAGAGACACAGAGACAATGCTCACTGTGGGGTACATTTCTGTCATGCTACAATCAATCACATTTTAAATCACCAAAAGGCACATTGATATTAATTATTTTATTATTTTTACAACTATGGTGGGTTTACATTTAAAGGGGGAAATCATAGTTGCTGGTGTCCCATTACGTAGAGTAGTAAGGGGCATGACTACATCAGATTATGGACATGAAGGGGTAACAGGTCAATAGACCAGGGTAGAACACACCACAGCGGTAACCTTTTAAGGATCTTGAATTTTATGAGCAGAAGCCTCAATTGAGTACACTGGGCTGATTTGTGCGCAAACCATAAATCAACCAATTTAATCCCATTGTATATTTATGCTATTTGCACAGAATCAACTATACACAACATGACAAGTCCTCACAACCTTGAATGAATTGCGGTGTAGTTCAAACACAAGGGTCATCAATAGTGGAGAAACTGAATCATTTGCTTATACTGTTTTAACTCCATACCTTTCTTTGCTTCAAATGCTTGTAAGTCTTAAACACTGTCATCCTATAAGGAATTTCCTTTGCAATGCAAACACAAAAGAAGTTTGGGTCTTACCCAGGATGGAAAGGTCTAGTAAAGACAGAAAAGATTGTTAGTTTTTCATTCACCCAGTAAATGTTGTACAGGAACCAAGAAAAACTTGACTTAACACCTGTGAATGTAAATAGAACATTTATCTTATAGGCCCGCTAGTAATGTGAAATGGGGAGTTTTTTGGTAATGAGTATCTTTTAATTAACCTATCCATGTCAGTATTTTAATCATATACACAATATACAACCCAGGCTAACCAATTAGGGTATTACAAGAGCCCCCAACATGACCTTGTTTTACTTGAAGGATGATCGACGGTGACGTGGTTCCATATCTTAAAATAATCGGTATTAATTTTCAAACCATTTGCCAAGTTTTCATGCTTTTATAAAGAAACTCAACAATTCTTACAATATATGTCACTATCTGCTTAACTAGGTAATGGGAAGGTAGACCCAGATCGGTTGTCCCCGGGCGGCATACACCAAACCCCATAAAACAGGTTTATTATTCTCTTGCTCTTCGGAATTGGAGATTGCCTTCCAGAAATTTACAGGCACGGGTTTTGTGTGGGGGGGCAGTATGACACAAGTCCAATCTTGAGAGCATGGTAATTTGCTAAGAAGCCAGTAATGACAGCCATTCACCATCAGGCATGCCCGTTAAGGTGGGGTCGGCAACACCGGTAGTGGGATTTAAGAAAAACATGGTGACAAGAAATTCACGTTTTCAGATGAATGCAGATTTGTCTTCGTAAGTTTTGGAGGTAGAGTTTAAAGTTTTGGGGAGACGTGGTGAAGTTTTTTCCCGTCTGTTGCATGGAAGACAATAGCTTTTGGTGGAGGCAGCCCCGATAACTGGGAAGACAATACTTGTTGTTATTAAGGCAACCATGCATCGTTTTCGGGACAATATTTCTGAGGCCGTTGCCATCTCTGTACGTCTCAATTTGGGCGAATGGGCATACTCCGAGACGATAATTCTCATCCGTATCGTGTATGATCGTCAATGAGTAACTTGAGAATGAAAGGGTTAAAAAAAATCAATAGCCTGCCATCACAAACTCTCAAATTAGGGCACAATTCCATTTAAAACCTAATCCGCTTAATTTAAGCAACCCTAAATCGAGTACAGGGACGAAATTTGGCACTTTTCTCTTTCAGACCTACCAGTATTCAAAGGAATGTCAATCAAACCATGAAGTAATCAATTCTTGTCATTTTGGTGTCATTGACAGAGGAATCCGACTGAGCTTTTCACTGATATACAATAGAGGTGTAATAAACATTCCAATTAATGAGAAATACATGTCCCTGAAAATCTGAAAAAAAATTCCAAACTTTTTTTGAGGAGTTTGGCTGTCACCACCTTAGCCTTCTACCATGTCTCTGATTGCTAAATCATCATAATCCCAAGTATAACCAATAAATCAGTTAATGACCTCAGGAGGTTATTGGACAAGCTTGAATATGATAATAACTCTATTTTCACAAATTCGTTCTCAGTTTATGCTTGACATATCATACACGTGTAAGTAGGTGTGCAAATTATTCACTATTTTTCAAAACCACTTTTTCCCGTCTTTTACAATGCAGGTAATATCCCATTACACTGAATTCAGCAGGCCAGATCTACTGGACATGAGAACTACACCCAGGTTGGAGAAATATTCCGCAAGTCTGTGGAATTGCGCAATGAACATGATATGTGGAGACTCAACGTGGCACACGTGTTGTTTATGCATGAGAATAGTACAGGAGCGATAGTGAGTCTAATGAAGCAATTGTGAAGAAAATTATGATAATGTTAAATAAAATGCATATAGGTTTGCCAGTGATAACGTTTTGTCTCATTTGTCCGCAATGAGATTTGGTACCTCTTGTTTCTCCCACAAACCCTTTCTACTGACAAACCGATTGAAGGCTGCAATATACTTGGAGGCACCACATCTATGTGCGTTCTGATTACACGAGTAAACCGCGATGTTTTTGACTGTTTCATATATCAGTTTTTTGAAATTTGAAAGTAGATTTTCATGCATCATCCAGTCTGTATTTGTTCACACAGCTGTTTGACCCCATGCAAATATGTCCTCTCTTATTTTTTGGAACAATTTTAAAAAGCATTGGCGACACCATTTTGACAACTGATCTAGCAGGAGCGGGCTGACGTCACATTGCGGTGAAAACAGGGGAAGCCCAGGGAATCATGGTGAAAACAAACTGCGCAAATGGCTTCGCTCTTTTAAGTTTTCACTGCACCTCGTATTTGTACACTCGCGTGCAGTGTCGCAAATCGAATTACCACCCACTTTGTTGCCAATGTGTGCTGTTGCCAGCAGATTTTGTTGAACTCCAGGAATGGGTCCGCTCCCGGCTATAAGTAGGATTTGCAAAGCTATTACCTTTGGCAAAAATAAATTAAAAATCCCATTGCAGGAATCTTGCCATGTAGGCCTACAACGGGCTAGGATTTGTTGTTATAGTGCCCTCTAACATGCCCATCGTCTCCATAGAAAGATGTATACAACTAGATTTTTAAGAAACTCCCTATTTGCCTGCACAATGAAATTTCTTAAATGTTACAGAAGGAGGAGTTAGTGGAATAAATAATCAAATCCGTTTTCAAAACTGGTGTCCACCATTTTGATACATATATAATATTTTTGGTTTGGTTCGTAATAAATTAGACTTTCCAAACTCTGTGTGTAGGATATGATAAATATTCCATATAATGAGAATTGATTCTCAAAAGACGTGAACCAAAATGGCAAATTCCTCCAAAATTAACTTCATTTTGATCAGATCAATCATTTTATGGATAATGTGCAACAAGTGTTTCATTTAGAGACTAAATGTATAGATTTGTTGGAACCGGTACTCTCTTTACGACGATTGAACCAGGCGAGACCATTATTTTAAGTGGAAGAACGCGGCCGGAGCCGAGTTCTTCCACGCAAAACTAATGGTAATCGCCGGGTTTCAATTAGTCGTAAGAGAGTACCGGTTTCCAAAATCATACGCTTTATTCTCATCCTAACCAGCAATTATCATTGTAAGGTCATCTTTAACCCAATTTTCGCGATGCTTTAATACGGCTTAAATACAACAAGAAAGAAATGCACATTTCCACCATGAAAACAATGGAACAACCCGCCGAACGCAACGATCATAACGCAAGAACTCAACGATGGCAGGCGCAGCGCGAAGTAGCAAACACTGTATGAACCGAGCGCTTCACCTAAATAAACTTCAATACGAAGCGTGTACTACCTGGGTTCAATTAAACGAACAATTGAACCTGGGCATCATCCAATGAAATTGCTTACATTTTCGCAGATGTTTAAGAATTTGGGTTAACATTCTTAGGAACGGCCTTTTGATTAATTTAGTGTACGTAATTTCATTTTCAAGAATGCTATAAATGTATTTTTAAATGTGAGGTTTCAACATCACCATAAGATACTAAATTGTAGCACCCAATTTTTTGTAATTTGAGCACACAGTTTGGGAAATTTTGAGGTCTTTCATTTGTGATTTGAATCCATTCTGATGATTATCATGTTTTACATTCAGTGGCAAAACGGGTGGCATAGATATCACATCAGTGTCAAGATGTTTCCATTAATTTTTTGAATTCATAGGTGTGTCACAAAAAAGTGGGTCATCCTACAGAAACACCCCTTTTGTCCTCCTGACAACCTAGGTGTTACCCTGATGCTACTGGACCATATAAGGGCTTTAGCTTGGTTCATCTTAACCTGAGGTTAATCTCTAAAAGTAAAAGCAGTGTAGTCAGGAACCTCAAAACTAACATAAACTTAACCAGAGGCAGGCAGGTAGATTGCGAACAAGTTTGCTGTTTATTGTTTTGTCATAGTTTACAGCATCCTGATGTGAGTGCATAGTACTAGCTAATGTGTGGTGTTTCCTACTCATGACAACCAGAATTAAGAGGTAAGTAGTACTCTATTACAGACTTCATGTGTGTGTGATCTGGCTGACAAACTAGCAGAAAGTCGTCATCTGAGTCTGTTTTCTTGACGGTCTGGAAATAAGATACTGGCTGCTTGTTCACCTAGCAGAACCAGTGAGTATGCCCTTAAAGGGCATTTTGTGATCCACAACCTCGTCCCCCCCGATTTTTACCTCGAAAAGTGAGATTTTTATATAATCTGAACCATGACCTTCGTAATCCATGTTTACTAAATCTTAGGGTGCAATTCGGGTTTGTATCTTCTGTAAGAAATTTTGTATTTTGTTGTCCGTAAACGGACTGGAGATTACAGCACAGTGGCCTATGGGACCGTGGGAAACAAGCTTTGCTCATAACACAAAACCGAATCTTAGGATCAACTCAACTTTTGAGAATATAAGCTTATCGAAGGGATATCTAGTGAACCATGAAAGGAAATTTCAGTTCCAACGACTCAATGTGACTTGTAGCCTCAGTAATTGTGCCACGCATGTTTTGTACAACGTGTGTCATTGTTTGATCAACCATAATAGCTAGCATTCATGAATAATAAACTACCTAATATCGTTTCTGCGTATGTAATTACTACTGAATGTATAAAACAGTCAAAAAGGTGTTTTGGACTGAAGACAGCATCTCATCCTTCAACCAAGGTCTGTCCCCAGAGTGGCCAATCCAGAATTAAAAGACAGCACAAAGTAGAGTTGAAAACTGTGTTATCCCACACAGAGTTATCATTGTGATAGGAAAGATTCTGATTGGGTGGGGTCGTTTTCCCCTTTTGCCAATGCTAATGAGTACTGCGATGGATTTTTAAAAAAGATTTTATTTAAAAAGTGAAGATGAAATGTACAATAGACCTGTGCCCAACCCACCTCCAATGTGAAACCTTAAAGAGTTCAAATCTCAGACGAAGCACACAAAAAAAGATCAACAAGTTATATTCACAATATGATTTTTTTTTGGAAATGAATGAAACCACATTGTTCAGAACTTGAGATACCCATTGTTTCCCGTTTTTATGATTCATTTAGCTACCAAATATTTCCATTTATAGCAGAGAAATGATGAGGGGAGGAAGATAGAGAAAAAGAGGAGGAGCACTATACTTGCATACATGATCCCGACAAGAAGATCTACCATCTCTGTATAGTCAACCTCGTCATAGGAACCTTCTTACTGCGCTAAAGGCAACTATGAGTTGGCATTCAGGGTCATCAAAAGTTTAGAACCATACAGCAAAAAGGTTCTGCTTGGTTTTATGAACCCTTGCAGGGCAATTGTAAATGTGAACTATTGTGGCTGTGCGTGCTCAGGCTCGTGAAAGGGGAAAAATGGCCTTTTTGCGACCAGACGATGTTTGTATTCCAAACCAAAGTGCAACACCACAATTTAAGTTAATAGTAATGTATGCTGACAAACTATTCACCCTGTTATAATAGGCAGATCCAGAGTGGTGAGTTGTTGTTTTGAATCAATTCCCATAATTCATTGCAAGTGCCTATGCTGTACTAAACACATGTCAGTACTTAAGGGATAAAGAGTGTTCGAACCACAAGATATTTCATGTACAAAAGCTTTGTGGGCATAAAAATGAGCATAAAAGTCCAGGGTTTTTTGTATGCAGTAAGAAAGGATTTTTTTGTTTTTTGACCAAGTTTGTGCACTGTGACTTATGTAATTTGTAGCTTTCGCACTTTACTGTGTCACACTTGTTTTTCCACATCTCATTTTCCCCTCACCACGCCAGTGGTAAACATTGCCTCACCTCCCTCATTTTTGCTTATTCAAGGGTAACCTGATGTATTTCAAATTTTGATCCTTGACGTGTTTTAGTATATGCATCCGTTGGACTCACCCATTACTCACTTAAGGATAAAAAATTGAGGGGAAATTTCCCAAAAAACTGGTGCTGTGGGAGGACTCAATACACACCCTCTGGGCAGATCAAGACTATAAACAGGTGTTGCAAGGCTGCAAGAGGAAGAGGAAATTCTGAAGAATGTTAAGGTAATTCCAGGAGAATTGCAACAACGGTTGGTGGTTGCAGATGTGGATACGGAAGGTGGAATCGTGAATGAAAAGGTGGTGAGGAAGGTTAGTGCATGAGAGGAGGAAAGTTGGAAGCTGAAAGAAGAAGAGACAAGAAAGAATTTTGAGATGAGAGTAGGGTGAGTGTGGGTGGGAATGATTGTGCAGATGTGTCGGGGGTGCTTTAAAGAAGGTGGTGTTACAGGCATGTTTGGGGATTTGGATTGAAGTGTGGGGGAAACAAAAGGTAGGAGAGACAGGAGAGAAACAGGGTGGTGGAATGATGCGGTGAGGGAGGCAATAGCGAGAAAGAAGGATGATTAAGGATATGAAGAAAAACAGTACGGAAGAGAATAAGGTAAGCTATACGAGGCTCTAAAGAAGCAAGCAAAGAAAGTGTTTGCGAAGGCTATGAAGTAGGAGGCAGTGAAGGGGCTGAGTGAGTTGATGGAGATGAATCCAAAAAGGTGTATAAGATAGGAAGGCAATGAAAAAAGGATGGAAGAGATGCTGAAGGGGGAAGATGTTATGAGAGGAAGTGATGGACCAGTTTGAATTTCAGTGAGAAAGATAGACGCAGGGTCGGAAAAGAGCATATGGCGAGAATCATGATGAGAGAATGAGTTGAGATCAGAAGGTAGGAGGATGTGGTGGAAGGGCCAGTTTAACCCAGTTAGAAGGTCAGCCGGGAGAAGTGGTGAACGGCAATAAGGAAAATGAAAAAAAAGGAAAGGCGCGTTGGGGACCCTCAGAGGTGAGTGCGGAGATGATTAGTGCGAAGTGGGAGGAGAGATGGGATTGGTGTGATGATTAGAGTTGTGTCAGAGAGTGTTAGATGGGGGAGGGATGCAGGTGGAGTGGGCAGTGAGTGAGGTGGTAATTCCAATTTTTAAAGGGAAAGGGGATGCAATGCTTATGGTGCATCTAGGGGTATGAAGTTGTTAGAGCATTGCATTGAAGATTGTGGAGAGGGGTGCTGGAGAATAGGATTAGGAAGATAGTGGAAGTGGGTGAGATGCAATTTGGGTTTATGCCAGGGAAGGGAACGATAGATATAGGCAGTTGTTTATTTTAAGGGAGGTTGCAAGAGGAATATCGAGCTAAAGGGAAGAAGAAGCTGTATATGTGATTTTGTTAGACTTGGAGAAGGCATTGATAGGGTACCGAGGAAAGTGATGGACTGGGCGATGAGGAAGAGAAGAGTACCAGAAGAGTAGCGGTTTGAGCAGTGATGGGTTTGTATGAAGGAGCAAAGACGAGTTAAGAGTGGGGTCTGACTTGTCCGAGGTGAAGGTGGGTGCATCAAGGTTCTGTACTTTCGTCATTGATTTTTGCAATTGTGATGTGTAGTCACTTAGAGAGTGCGAAGAAGGTTGCTGAGTGAGATGTTGTATGCGGTTGACTTGGTTTTAATGAGTGTGACATTTTGGCGGCGACTGGAAGTTTGGAAATGGAAAGAAGGCTTTGAGCGTAAGGGTTTGAAGGTAAACCTTGGAAAGACAAAAGTGCTGGTGAGTGGGGTGGAGGTGGAGAGGGAGGTGGTTAGCGAGTAAGGTAGACCATGTGGGGTGTGTGGGAAGCAGAGAGTAGAGCAAATTCAGTGTGGGTGTGAGAAAGAATGTGGGAAATGGATACCAGGGAGATGCACAAAGATGAAGAGCTGTAACCCCTAGTTTTGGCACAGAGATTTTGTGTGTAGATGTGGAGAAGGGAGCTGGAGGGATGGTGGGAACAGGAGGAAAAGTTGTGTGTGGGGGGGAGGGGTTGTGGGGGAAGGAGTCGGTGAAGGAGTTCACATAACCTAGGGGGAAAAAAGTTAGTGGGGAGGTGGATGTGCGGGGGGTGTGACAGCTAGAGAGTTGAGGTATTTATGGGGGGGTGAAGTTTAGGGAAATGGGGGAGTGTTGCAAGGGAAAAGATATCGTTTGAAGATGAAAGGAATGGTGTATAAGTGTTGTGTTGAGATCATTGATGCTGTATGAGAATGAGGCATTGTGTCTTGAGTGAAAATGAGATGGGGATTTGGAGGACAGAGAGGGGAGAGCAAGATGAGAGTGATGTGTGGTTTGAAGTTGAAGCGACAGATGAAGACTGAGGACCTTGATGCAGATGGTGGTTGATGAGGCGGGGGACCGTTGGCGAAGGCAATAATAGTGTACGTGTGGTATGGGGGTGAGGGGGATGATGAAGGATGTGTTAAGAGGGCTTTTTTGAGTTCGAGGTGGGCGGGTTTGAGGAGGGGACGTCCAAGAAGACATGAAGAGAAAAAAGAAACAGGTGGAGGAGAGTAGGAGGGTTGGGTTGAGGAGGAGGATGCATTGAAGGGTGAAATGGGAGGAAGGAGTCAGGGCGGTTGACGGCGCAAAATGTGAGGTGAAATCGGCCACCCCTGTTGACGGGGATAAAACTGGTTTAAAACTTGGTTTAGTAGTAGTAGTGTAGTAGCTACAATCCGTCAATGAACAACAGTTGCGAATGCGAATGGGAGATACACGCTCAGGGCATTGGGGTTTTAATTTGAATAGCCAATGTAAGCATGTATTCTATTCGTAACTGCACCGTTCCTTTAACAGGTCTTAGCAGCCTGGTTCTAGTCGTGTACAGTCATACCGATTTGCTTATTGAACTGAGGACAGGGTGACCTGATTGACTCTGTTACTGTTAATGATTTGCCTTTGTTTCCTTATGAGTAATCATAATGATAAACATCAACCTGGAAAAATTGTCAGATTAGACAGTGTTTTTGAGAGAAAACTCCAGCAATCAGGATTAGATTTTAAAGAGACATGAGGACATTTCCAGAGAGAAGCACCCTCAAGTTTTTTAGAACCCAAGTTTTTTGCATATTTGGAATGCTTATCAATGTGTTTGATCACACCTGAAGTGAATAAGCCGAATACGCCGTCTTTATGTAATAAGATGAACATATAGTCATTTCTGCCGTGCACGACAGAAATTCAAAGCATGGTTTCCTATAGGGACGTTTAGGATAGCAGGCTAGTTCAAAACAAGGTTTGCGGTTTCTTCCGTGCTTGTTTGTCCAATAAACCTTCGAAATGTTCTCGGTAGGTGGTCTACATCCGATCAATTGCAGTTTGAGAGAAATTTGTATCTTAAAAAAATCATCTCCTGTCACTTTAAAAGTTCTTTGGAACAAGAAGGGCAAAAATGAGCAGTGTCGTGTGCATTTGGCTCTATGGTAAAATAACCAAACCCACAAAATCTGTAGTGTTTTAGGCGCATTGTCTTTTCCTGAAAAAGAAAGACAATGGGAACAGATTATATACCATGTGGTAATTCTGGCCTGTCACCCTTGTACAATGTACCCTGTTGATGGATTTGTGTGATGCTAAATGAATACATACCAATCTGTGTGCTTTTAGTGGTATAACTAGACATTTCAGTTTAGTGGGGGTAAAGAGTACATTAGACTACTGCCAGCAGCTAGGGAATAGGTGGTTGTGGGGTCAAGAAGGTATAAATGAACACGACTAAAACTTGGTTTGCCTTGAAGCGCACTCCTGTTCTCCCCTTCTGGAATCTGGAAGTTGAGATTGCTGCCATGTACTTCAAATCACTGCTAGGTCTCAGACGTTATTCTTCCAAATTTCATGAGTATTTGGAGAGACTATAAGTTATTAGGTGAGTTTTGGGGTGATACGGATTATATCTAGTCGAGGAGTCTGTATCCGAGAATCCGAGACTAGATATAATCTGTGTCACCTCAAAACTCACCTAATAACAATTTTATCATACCCAAGCAGAACAAAATAAGCACAAACATATAGCCTAAAGAAAATTATAAGGGTGATTCACAAAACAAACAATACTTTACGGTAAATTGACTGTAGGCATACTGTTTTAAATGAGTGCAAGGGTGACAAAAGGTTGACAAGAATCTTTGAAAATAAACAGCCCTAAAAATCATCTTTTTCTGATTCACAAACAAATTCCTGATCAATTTTAAAGTCTTAGTGTATGTGAGAGTGATTATGATGAAATCTTGTTCTAACTCAGTCAACATTGCCTAAAAAAATCGCCAAATTATAGCAGTTATTTACGTCAAAAATGAACCCGAATACTCGAGTTTTTGTTGTATGCATGGTTACGCATGCGCAGTTCTTAACTGAAACGTGATACTGAACGTTGAGAATGTGCTCCAATGGGGTGAGACGGGAATATATCTAGTGATTAATTGATGGCGATTATCCAATGAAAATCGAGGGATCTACATGAGGTATGATAAAACTCTAATAAATACTTCCCGAGACTTGATTTTATTTTTTAATCAATTTCACATACATTCGTACATGGTCAAATCTACTAATATCTCATATTACGAATGAATATAGTCCACTTATTCATACCAACCCGGGTTAACCCCCTAAAAAGCTAGCCAAAGTTTTGAGTACATAAATAGAGGGTGCTATATATGCTCAAGTTAAACAGTGAAATCTTGAAGTATATAGAACCAGAGAAGAGTAGGAATAGGATATTGTATCGCCAGGCACTTCAGAGACTATTATGTGTGCGACCGCGGGAGGTTCCGCTATTGATTTCAAGTACCCAATTAGGAATTAAGTCACACAAGTCCCGCGGAAGCTTATTCTATTTGGTCAGAGGTCGTGCACGGCGCCTGCGCACATCATAGGTTTCCAATGTAACAACAAACCCACAGCATGCAGCACTGACCGCTCCTTTCGAATTATGTATTCTCACTTCCCGAAAATATGGGAAATAAGACGCCTATACAAATACTAGCCGATTTTGTTGTGAAGATTAATCATAAGTTCATGAAGAGATATGGAGAACAAGAACGGCAGAAAGTGGAATTGTTTATGGCACGTGTAAATTGCCCCGCGAACTGCACGCGGGTAGTATGATCAAATTTGACGGGACTGTGCCGGGGGCCACTGTGGGAGAACTGCCGCCGCGCCAGCGCTGCGTCCCCATGAAAAGGTGATTCCATTTCGCATTATCAAATTCAATCTTTATACAAATAACCGAATTGTCATTTTGTATCGGACCCCCACGGGCCGCATCAATAAATTCTGGGTTTGTAATTGCAGATTGGGGATAAATTTTTACTTAAGTTGCACATTGGTACTAACCTCTGTTTCACGTGTGTGAAAATGGCATGAAAAGTAATGCAACCACAAAAAAATGATTCGGATAACATCTTTTGCCGGTATAGTTTATAATTAGCGCACGAACTCATGGTGTCAAATAGCTGTAAATCTTAAATTAATTGTAGGACTGGTAAAGGGCAGAATATGGAGATATAGACCTATAGACCACGTACTAAGGAAAATACACAACCAAGATCACTTCGTGACCCAGACAACTTTTTTCTATATTACAATGTTTTTATTTTAACATCAGCTGCAATAATGCATTTCATAATAGGATATTAGATTTATATAATTTCCCAATACTTGATAGTCCTCATAATCTATAGCTAAATTCACAACCTTATAACCTGTACAATATTGGCCTCATGAAAAATTGCCAGAATACCACGTAGACGCCTACTACCTTGGCCATATGGACCTAAAAGCTCCAACGTGGATCCGGCTCAATTGTGTAAGCTCATGCATACAAATACCGAAAAAAAAAGCACAATCAAATAGCGAACGAGTGCCATTTCAACTCCACTACAAAAAAATTTTGGTCGCTCTTGCACCGAAAAGGTCGCTGAATTTGGATAAAGTGCACCATCGCCTCGTATACACGTGTTTCATTCACAGGAAATGACGGAACTCTTGAGACAGGTCGAAAAAACAGGACAGTATCTCCTCGAATTCGTCAAAGATTAACCTTACACAAAATGCCCTATGAAATTCAACATTTCAATTCAACGTTCATAAAAATTCGAAAATTTCGGCCGATTTTGAGGATATTTCAATGAATTTCTCTTTTTTGGAGTAAACAATCGCTTTGAAGACACGTAAATACGACTGTATGCAAACCAGGAAGTACGGGTAAAACGCTTGTTATAAAATACCTCGAGAAACAACACTGTTGCACATCAGCGCTGTTATTTCCTCATAACTATACATTGCGATCGATCGAGTGTTGAGCGCGCACAGATCCCGGGAAAGGGCCCTTTCAGTGGTATTGTTAAGTGCGTGATACAATGGTATTGAATGGATAAAACAAGCTGATCTGCGATCTCGAAGGCGATACAACAACACCTTCCTCTTCCCTTACATCTTCCTCCTGATAGAACATATAATGGTAAAGCTAAGGGCCAACAAAAGTTTTGTCTCAGACTATCTATCTAACGGCCCAAGCCGAGATGGCTGTTCAGCCATGTAGCGCCAAATGTCCCTGTTGTCATTAGGTTTGGGGGATGTCAGATGATCGCCCACAAAAAAACAGAAACACATGCTGATTCTCGAGCAATCACATCAATGAAGTTTTGGCATGGTAACTTCCAACATGTGAAGCGAGACTACTTGGGCGCAATCGCACGATGACAGTGACCGGCAAATCGTGCACGCGTTGGCAAAGAAGATAAATTGTAGAGATTCTCCATATATCTGTGCTTTGGGTCTTGTGCTCAACAACCAGGATAGTTTTGTATACTCGCATAAGAAGCTTGGTGTAGGTGCTCCAGTCTATCCGTCCTCTTTCTCATGGGCCAAGGTCCATCAGATCCATAATAACAGATACTGAAGACCACATCATTTTTTAAAATTGGTCTTTGACTACATAATTTTTTCAACCATTTGAATTTTAAAAAAAAAATCAGAAAAAAAAATGAGTAAAGTGGGCCAACAGAAAAAAAAAATGCCGCATTTAGCATTTTTCCTGAATAAGAAAAAACAAACAAAACGCATTTTGCGTTGTCGATTTTTCTTTATTCTTCTACAAACTTTTTTTTTTGGCCTAACCAGTTTAGAGCTGAGTTCATACAAAACTGAAAAAGGACTTTCAGTCTACTGTGTTTAGGTAGATCCAAGCAGTACCCCTATGGATCATCTCTCTTGTGTAAAATAGTCTGAAAAGTTCTGTATAGTTGAATGACAGATGAAAGTGTGTTTGTAACCTTACTCTTCTTGCCTACAGCAGCTCGTACCGATACCATGGTTTTTATGCCACGAGATGTTTCCTTCCTCTCACTACTAGAGAACGATGCCAATTATGATCATGCTGCGGGACAGTGTCATACAGGAATGCATACAGTTTCTAGAGCATTGTGAAAGTAGTATTTCTAGAACCCAGCTTTCTTTTTAAAGGTGCAACAGGAGATTTTACCTATCAGGTGTCCCTAAAAAACGAAAGTACTGATTTTGCCCTGAGTACCGCTTTCCATAAAAAATATCCCGATCTAAAAGGATACGCTGAGAAATGCTTCTTTGGTATCCAATTGTGAAACTTTCTTATTTCGTATGGGAGCAAATACAAAATTCATCCTATGTTTTATATTGAAATATAGCAAATCAAAATCACCTTTTTCTCTCTTTTAAGACATTTCTGTAGCCAAATTACACGGTAAGAGATTTATGATTTCTAATCTATATGAAATCACTATTATAACATATATTCTCTCGTTTCCACCTTAAGTTCACATGCAAAATGGATTTCTAAGTACTCTGTTGCGTTTTAATCTGCATCTTTAATTAAGAGATTAATGTCAAAAATTGGATTCAAAATTACCTTTTGTTTTTGCTGGAAGAACCTTAATGGCTCGCTAGTTCACTGAAGGGCTGTTTTTACAATTCAGGTTATACCTGTGGGATAGCAATATTTTGCATCTGCTTTCAAAAATAGATTCACTTAGCAAATTCAAAGTTTGAAATTATTATTAGTGAAACATAATTACTCAAAATTTATAATCCTTGCGGCTGAGATTGTTTCACTAATTGTGGCATTGGGTTAAATAGAGGTTGTCCTTTTCCGTCAAATTCAGGCTCGTTAGGCCAAGTAAAAGAATACACCAGTTGATCGTCCCCTCCCGCCCAATTTTGGACGCCGTACCGATTTTTTGGTTATTGTTGTTTTTAAAAAAACCCCAAAACAGGCTAAAAGGGGACAACTAGGGGCAATTTGCTTGACACATGGACAAGTATGATATAAAACCATTTGGTGATACGTACACTGTACCTAAAATTAAATACTTCAACTACCCATAACTATTCAGATATATCACGGTGGCCACTAGCCATGGCGCCATCTTTGAAAAAAAATACTAAAATAACAATAAAAGGGGCCTCCCTCACCACCTTTTTTCAAAAGTCCAGATGATCAACTGGTTTATCAATTTTCTTACCTCATGTACCCGCCTCCTTATGTGATACTTAATATATGGCCAAAGTCGAACCAATTATATCCTTCTTGAAAAGACCTGTGTATGTCCCTCACCCTCTTAATTTACACAACTTTACTCCACTATCACATATTCAAAATAGCACGTCGGGCTTCCGTCCATGTGTCCTTTTCAAAGAATGGTATACCGCGAAAACAGTAGACTTTTTCATATTTTTTAGCATAAAATAGAAAATCTGACACTGATTACACTTTGTATTTGACCTATTGAACAACATGAAAATGTGATATATTAAAAACTGAACACTTTCACCCCAAATGAGACTGAAGAGGTTACCTGATTGTCAAACACTCCTTACTATGAATAATTAATGGTTTTTAATTTTATGCTAGTTTGTTCAGATAGATATATAAATGATTTTAGACATCTAGCAATATCAGAATGAAGGTATATAATATTTTACATTTATTAATGTATATTGGGGAGCAATTTTCCAGTAATTTGACAATAAATTGTGTTTGATGGGAGTTTCTGTAACCTGACCCATCTGACGCACTTTTTTCTGACACACGAATTCAGAAACCTTAACATAATAAACTTTTCTAACCATTCACTCTTTACAGTGTATGGTCGTGATGTGAAAGCAGTGATAGAACAACCGCTTGAGGAGGAGCCTGTCCATGAAGGAAAGAACACCGTCACTTTCGAGGCTCGCATCTTGAAAAGTCTCTTTAGTGAGCTCATCTAGCAGATGCCCTGCATTTTAACCAATTAATCGGCTCCAAAGCGGCATGAGTCGCTGACGTATCGGTCACACTATCATGCTCTAAAACTGTTCTTTTTCTTTATAAAAAAGCTTAAAATAAATATAAAGGATAATGGTTTCGAACCGAGTTGGATGCATGTAAGCCTCCAAAGACATATTATTTTATGAAATGAAACCAATTTTTAATGTACAGAGGAATAGAATTGCGAAAGCAGACTATCAAGCTCCGAATTCTGCAACTTTTCCACATCTGCTGAAGACCCACATGCCTTCAAATACTGCTCAAATACTGTAATTGCAAACTTGTTTCCTTGTATTAGCACTGTCAGCCTGTTGTAGAATTGCAAATAGGTCATCATCAGTTACAAGCTGGAATCTGGTTTTGCAGCTCGATACAGCAGATGATTCCGAAGTTTTTGCAAACTAGGAGTCGGCTGTGATTTTGTGTTGGATGAGTTTCACGTCTCTTCTTCAAAATATGTGTATTGGTGCATGCATTGAAATTAATTATTCTGTGTGAGTGTATGGCAACTATTAGCCATGGGATAGTAGGTTTTCAGGGGTTACCCTCCCCACAGGATAGTTGTTTATTTTTTCAAGAAAAACCAGGAAATACAGTGGAAACTCGTAGTCGAAATCGCTTTAATACGAAAAACCGGCAGTCCGAGCGGAGGAAATACCGGTACCGTTTGATTCCAGCTTGTGTACCAAAATAAATGTTATTACGAGGTAAATAGTGCGAAAACCGCTTAATACGAGCACAGAATGCGGCCCCGATGGAACGTTTTTCGTTATGTATATTACCTGATAACACGATCTATTTTCATGAAACTATCCCACCATGAAATTTGCCGATGAAAGTCCAGAAGAGCACCCGACAATACGCATTGGGATGCTACGGTAATTTCCTCACCATTCACTTGTCCACCACCATGATAATGCCAATTAATTATATGCATGAGTGAAGTTAACGCCCTTATTCAATTTTCGCAGCGTTGTACTTTTGCGTATGATTGAATAAAATACGTTTTGTTAAGCATCCCATTCACACCTGGCGCATGAAGGCCGGAACGGAACAACAAAAAATCTGTGTAAATATGGTGGATCGTTTGTACCGCGTTTCGAACGGATAACTATGTAAAATGTGTTACATACAGATGTAATTGAAAGTTTTTTTTAAAAATTATGATTTTTAAGTACGAATGTCTTTATAAAATTAGAATTTGATGTAAACACTGAAAAGGTTGTAAAGTATAGGCAAATTACTGGGAAATTCCCTGGCAAAGCTTCAAGTCAAACTAGCATGACTACCGGCCATGACTAGCGCTGCCGATGCCGGTTAAGGTTAAAATTCTGCTGCTGGGGTGGGGTTGACAGTAATTTTCGCTGGCTTATTCGTACATGTATCTTGATAACATGTACCTGACGTTTAATACGAATCCGGATAATACGAGCAACAGAAGCGCCACGGGCGAGTTCTACTAACGAGGTCAACTGTAGCAAGAAGCAACCCATATCATGGACTCCAATAAACACTCAGATGACAGAGATAAGGAATGAGGTCTAGGTGTATAATGATTACTGCTTTGCAACCAGTCGAGGGAATCACAGAATCAACTAAAAATGCCCCAACCCTTATGCACCACTTTCCTCCAGAAAAATTGAGATTTTCGATCAGGAGAAAGCTCTATCGTGGCCACTGGAAAAATGTTTCTTTTAGATTTTAAGGTGAAGAAAAAATGCAATAGCCTATCATCCCCAAACATGGTCAACCACACACAGTTCTGTGGGCAGTTCTGTTTTGATACCATTTTGCCTGACCTGATGTCAAAACTGCACGGATCAGATGCCAACTTTAAAATTTGTAATTGCAATATTTTGCTGACAGGCTTCATCGATCGGTAGAAAGTATCATGTCAAGGATTGACTATTAGAAGGTCCTAACTCAAAAAAATGCTAACTCAGAGTAGGGGAATTCTGTTGGTAAGTGTATGGTGATCCATTGAGATGTGGTCAAGTGAATTCTTGCTGTATCTCAATGGGAAGTGAAATTGAGGTTTGGACTTTATAATTTTAGGCATATAGGGTGAGGTGATTACAGATTTTAAGGGTACCCAGAAACTATCAAAATGGCCAAAAAGGCATGAGTAAGTTGGGCCTTTCTGTTCGTCAACCCTCGATGTTGTGAACGGGCACAACAAAATGAGCGGAAAGTTTCATTGTGTCAGCTTTGTGTTCTTGCAGTAAGGCTAACTGGTCCAGGTCCGTTGGAAGCAATAGAATGTACACAGTATTCTCTGTTTCACCTCATTATGAGTGGATGCACTGGCACCTCACCCAAGTGCCGGCGGAATTACAAATGCGAACAAAGACGGCATTGCAAAACGCAAGCGTGACTGCTGCGCATTTAAGTCTTAATTCTACAATTTCCCACTGACACGACGAGGTGCAATGGGACAATAGAGTATGCAGTAAGGCAACATGCTTTAATCTTTCTAAATTTTTCTTTTGCACTAAGGACAGCCTGCAGCCAACAGTCGTGAAACAGACTCAAAGCGACTTGACACTTGTTCTGTCATGACGGTCACAAATGAAAAACAAACCCACAGTGGGATTAAAAATTACTTGGACAGGAGATACGCACCACCTCATGTAAGCACAACAAAATCGGGAGGTCCCCGGGCGCATTTTATTTGCCAATTAGCGTCGCAAAACGAGATGCGATTTCTCCTCAAGCTCCTGGCTTCACGCAAGTCCACGCTTGCGTGTTGGATTCTGTCCAACAAATTATTAATTGGACAATAATATGCCCCATGCCAAGCATACACATGAGACCTTCATAGTTGTTGGGCATTTTGGCTAAACCCCCAGTGTTTCTTTGTAGGAAGCACTTTGTTTTTTATCCAACATGCTTAGCGTGTGTGCCAATAGTGGTTGGTGGCATGCGCCAAAATAGGCCGTTGCATCCAGGCATTAAGGTGTAATCACACCATTATTGCACAATGGAAGTAGATGACTAATGCAAAGAGGTGATTTTGAATAGAGTTTTGCGCAGTAACTGATCATTCAGTGTTGCCAGGTCACAGAATCCGTGTTGCAAACACCATGATTTATCTACCAATTGGGTACTTTGAATGTTGTAAAGCTATTGATCAAATAATATTCATGTATAGTTTATATAGATGTATATTATTATGATTCTGAAAGCTTCGATGCATTTAATGAATTATTCTTTGTTAGAAAATAACAAGAAATTATCTGATCTTGTTGAATTTTGTTTGGGGTTATTTCCTAAATAATGGAAACAGGCATATATTTCGTGGACCATCAGAGGCATGTCTTCTGTTTAAAAACACCTAAGTAGTTGGAGGATTTGTTCCATAGTTTTTGTTTCTATGCATGCCTCGGTGAATTTTTAACAAAACACGCGGCTTACACAGAAACTTAATTGGAGTGGACTACGATTCAATCTTATGAAAAGTGCTGCAGCGAGTCTCGGAACTGGTCTGGCGTAGCGAACAATGGGCACATCTTGTTTCTGCCGGCACGATGTTTTTCAGCAGGATCCACTTTAAAATTCCCAGCCGGGTTTCTTCAGACCATAGCATTACTATAGCAAGTAGTATAGGGTCAAATGTAAGTCACATTTAGGCCTAGAGCTAGGCCAGGTTAGGCTAGGGCCCTAACTAGGCTTAGCATAGTCAAGCTAATCCTGACTAAATACAATGATCTACTTGGGTTGTTATATAAGACAAAACATACTTGCTAGTTAAAATTTGCAAGATTCCCCTGGCGGGAGGCAAGAAGAATGGGGTCGAAGGTCATGACCTCAATCGGAATGCACCACATACACACACCACAGTTTGGCTGCACTTGGACCAATTTTGTCAGAAACATACAAAAAAACAGTCAACCTATCCAAAATGAACACACACCACGATAGAATCTACTGTCGCAAAATAGAGCAAAAGCCCCCATGCCCTTTAGGTCAGGTGGATCAAATTATGTTTTTCATTGTGCTGAAAAGTATATTTTTCATTCGTTGAAAAGATGAATGTTCCATTCAACTCGACTAATGCCTTCTTGATGGAACATGTCCTTCTTCATCATGAAAAGTATTCCTTACCATTGCACTCAAACATATTGTAATTATTTCATATGGAATTAAGTCGTAATTTCGTAAAAATATCTGAGTGGCACAATTCTTTTCCCCATTAAAATGTTTCCATTAGAATGAGTTGACATAATGTTTACAAACACAAGTTTAGCACCTGGGTCTTTACAGTTGGAGCTAGGAAAGAATAATGCCCATATAGTTTATAGCTTCAATAGCTTTATCACGCCCGATTGACCACAATTTTTGAAAGCACAAGCCCCGCAGGTGCGCATGCATACTGCCGGGCAGTGCTTTTGTTCGTTGCCCGTGGGTTGACGTCACATGTCCAACTCATCTATGGAGGCACAGCGTCGGATCTCCTTGCACTCTTGGTTTACAACAACAAAACTGGCATCTTTGGCTTTTCACAAAGACTTCACAAATGACCCCAGATGACCTTTATCCCTGAATATACCCTCTATGCAATCCCGAGCAGTTTTCACAATGGATGTTTAATGACTCATGACCTGGCACCAATTTTCAAACCTCTCAATTTTCCAAGTTTGATTAAAGACCATCAAAGCATGTCACCAGACCTCACAGCAGCCAAATGTCACGCCCAACCAAGTTGCCACCCACTACTTTTTACATGGGGCAATGCAGCAAGAAGATCAAACTCTATAGACCGTAAGAGTTTTAGTGGCGACCTGGTTTCACTCACACCCTTCACCATGGACGAAATGGAATCCGGTCATTGCTAAAACTTCACCAGAAAAAGCAGTCAGGCCTTTGAACAACATCTCAACTGCGCAGCTGAAAAATTTCGGACCAGTAGAAAAGGAATGGCTTCCTTGGCTCCACATTGCTGCTTATTTCCCACAGAGTTTTTCCCAAGATCTGGGAGGAACGCCTTTATGGCACTCCTAAATCCTGGAAGATCCATCCACTCCCAAAGCGTACAACCACTATCACTCCTCAGCCATCCTACACGCTCTTTGAATGTCTCCTGCTCATCCGTATCGCACCTGTGATATACCAACCCTCATACAGAACAAGCATGTTTCCGGCCAGGGAAATCACAACAAGCCAAGTACTCAACCTCCTCACCCCATTGAGGATGGTTTTGAGAAGGGTATGGTAACCGGACTAGTGTTTGTCGACCTATCAGCAGCCTACAACACTGTTAATCACAGATGCCTACTCCATAAGATTCTAGAAATCACCAAAGACATCCGCTTGACTGAGCTTATCAAAGGATTGCTGGCAACAGGATGTTCTTTGTTCAGCTAGGAGCGAAGAAGAGCTGATGGCGTAGGCTCAAGAATAGACTACCACAAGGGAGCGTGCTTGCACCTCTCCTGTTCAACATCTATACCAACAACCAACCTAGGAGTGCAGGAACCTGTTGTTTTATTTATGCAGACGACCTTTGAATTAGCACACAAGATCAGATGTCATCAGCTATTCTCAGCTGTTGAGAGAGAGACTCTCCAAACTTGGATGAACTAACTCCTTATTATGAGAAAACCACCTATGTGCAAATCTCATCCAAGACAGGTGTGTGCTTTCATCTAACGCCAAACCGGGGGGGTGAGCCAAGCGTCAGCTTAAAGTTTCACCTGTCTGGAATACCCCTGGAGGACTGTGATAACCTTGTCTACCTAGGAGGTTAATTGGGACCCGCGCACCTCGTAATAAGACCCACAACGAGAAGACAAAGAGTAAGAGTAGGTTCACAGCAATAATACTTGAACAAACTCACTGGCACAAGATGGGGTGCTCGCCCACATACCCTAATATCGACGGCACTATGCTTGCCCTGTATGGGAAAGATCAACCCATGCCAAGAAGCTTGATTCAGCGTTGAATGCCTCCTACCGGCTTATCACAGGATGCCTCCATCCAACACCAACAGAAAGCTTATGCATCCTAGCAGGAATTGCTCCACCAGACATCCGTCGTTAGTGTAGCGAGCATGCAAGAGCGTAGCTGCTAAGTATCTAATGTGAAGCACCCTATGTCTGGACAGATACCTGCTGCCAACCACCTTAAATCCAGAGAGTTTCTTATTCAAAGTTCAACCTCTTGAAACAGTCTCTAAGGAGCTTAAGAGAGTCGCCTTGTGGAAAGACAGACTTGCCATCAACCAAGTAACATCTATTGGTGTTGAACCTGGTGAGCATCGCCCACCTGGAGCTGACTCCTCATGGGTTGAATGGTGATGCCTCAACAGATTGAGAACCATAATTGGCTGATCTAAGGTTTCCTTGCAGAAGTGGGGCTACCTGGAAGCAGATCAGGACACTGCCTGTGGTTGTGGAACAGCACCACAGACAATGGAACTTCTCTTGGTCTGCCCACTGCTGGAGCAACAATGCACAAACAAGGACCTTGCGGAATTCAGTGAAGCACCCAGACGTTGTACCCATCTCTGACTGGATCATATTTGAGAACCAGTGTTTGGATAAGAAAAAGATCAAAGCATGTATATGACAAGCCAATTGCCCAGCTAATATGATAAACTAAGTTTATCAACTCGGTTTATTGTAGAAACTATAATAATTAACCAACTTTCGCGCTCACTATAATATAGTCTGTGGGCCACTACATAGAAAAACTTAACATTTTAGTGACACATACACACACAACGGATTGCAAAGTGGTCCTGCCAGCTATGCTGACGGCCCACAATTAACCTTAGGGCCATGATCTGATCGCTAATAGCCTCGTCTCCAAAACCCCAGATTTTAGTAAAGTGGTCAAAGTTTTGGTGTCTGAAGAAAGCTTAGCTACTATTTTTCTCATTCACCCTGTGAAATTTTAGGCTAATGATTGGTTGGATGTGATGATTGAAAATTTTGGTCTTCCACCAATATTCATTTTACACACGATTCATGCACACAGATCGCCTAAAACAGGTTGAACTTTTGGGTGTGAAAGCCATTCTATCAACTATCAATGACCAGAGTTTTAAAAAATTTAAATTGGGTCATCCCCAATTGTTCGAAAAATTTCATACTGGAAAACCTACATTTCAATATGAGGAGAACAATGGAAGAGCACATCGCAGTTAGAAACACAAGCAGCCGGGCACAAAGACTATATCTTGACGCGTGCACGAAAGCTGCGTCTGTGGATTATGACATCACGTACAGAGGTAAAGAAAAGGCTACAAAATTATTGCAATGATCCTCTATGTGAAAATTGTGTACAGGACGGGTCAAAAAAAACAACTATACAATCCAAGATTAATTTTTGGTCAAAACTTAAGGTCATCTCAAATGGACGTAACTGATTCTTAAATTTAGAGATGTTCCAGTTTTCATAAGAATTTTAGCTGGTGTAATTTGGGAGTCTGGTTCAGGTGTTATGGCCAATTACCTGAGACACTTTAAAAACCTATTGGTCCAGTTTCAGCTATCTGATATCAACACAATTGTCACTGAAAATCATCTTCAGGCCATTCATGTTTTGAAAATTAAAATAAAAAATAAGTATAAAGTGATGCTTATTGTGAAATAATTCATAACGTTATAATGTCACAATTTCCAATAAAATACACGCAGCATTGGGAAATTCAATTTCAAACAGTCTTGTTGTCTCAGCCTTACTTCATGTTTATAAAAACACCCTCGTTGAAAGTAAACTGAGGCCTTTGAACACCAACGATCATTTCCTTTATTGTTCTTTGTTCAACACTGGTTTCTTCATGATGTTCCTTCCTGGCATCTTGGAGGCGGTGTGTAATAGGGGAAGGGTAAATTGGCCCTCCACATAGAGCATTGTCTGTACATTTGTCCCCCAACAGAGACTTGTGCTTGTTCCATTAGTTTCAGCAGTAAAATTCCCAAAATTTACACGAGTTTCATGATTATTGTCGCCCTGAAAGTGAGGCCCCCATTTCCCCCAAATCTCTCTGGTGCTTTCACTGTTTGAAAAAATAATATATTGATTAGTTTAATGCATGACAATACATTCACTCTGATCTGTACAATATTCTTTTGTTTGAAAACAGTTAAATCCCACAATGCTGCTACATACCTTATACCTTTAGTTTCTTGAACCTTCAAGCTTAGTGAAACTGGCCCAAGTGGTATTTTATTATTTGTGTTCAATTGACAATAACTCCGGTTAGGGTGCATCAAATTGGATGGAATATAAACGAGGATTTAGCTTAGGAACTGGTCTAACAAATAAGTAAAAGTAAAAACATCTCACAGAAATGTACAGTTTATATTTTTTATAATTTTCAGTTTGATTGTATAGTTTTTATTGGGACAAGCTGTACAGGGACCTTTGGCATGAGCTTGCACAATAGGCAGACAGCCTTGCCACATTCCCTGCGTACGTCTGCAGTTCAAATCGATGAAAATCAGGCCTATGAAATAGCATATGAGAATTCAATTCCATTATGCCAGAAAATGTAAGGTTATACATTTTTCAAGGTCTTCACTATCTTAAAACAGAGAAAAAACATACACAGACTTTTCGCAGGCAATTCAATTAATGATCTAGGATGCTTTAAAATTTGCTGGGATTTCTACAATTTAAGAGACCACACTTTTTCATAACTTAAATTTCATCACTTTTAATCCTTTGTTTTTAACCCTCAATCACCCTTTCACACCATATTAGACCAACTTAGGAATGTAGTTGAACAATAATATATTTTATTATGAATTCAGTTATTTAAGACCTCGTACCAGGACATTTTCAAAAGCGTCTTCAACTAGCTTTTGAGGTCACAGCAATTTTATTGCTTTCTTGTGAACAAGAAAACAATGCATGTTGGCGACTGACTTATATTAAGTGTTCACACACACAAGTTTTTGTGTTAGGTACACATAATTTTAATATTCCAATGTTGCAAAAAATCTTAGTTATTACAAACTATTTAAAAAACATATTTCCTTGATTTGATACATCGTAATTCAATAGTATGATACATATTTCTATGGCCAATTAAGACATTCCTTTGGAATTGTTCTTTCTGTAAGGAAAGTAAAATGTGGTCATGCAAAAATACAAGTTTTGATCCAATGAATTGATCAACATTCCTAAGAGTAATTAACTATATGATTGGCTTTAGAGGTTCTGGATGTTGTTTTTTTTTAATCCAAAATATTGTTGCTCATGCAATAAACTTAAGTACTGGATCCCAAAATAAATATGTAAAGTGCTATTGATTCGCAGTCAGCCCTTTCCAGCCACTATTTGTAAACAAACTCTACAATTCATGTGATCGACAGGTCAATAATGAGGTTAGGTGGAGTCCTGCCCTGCAAGTCTTCTATCAGGTATCACATGGAGTGAGATTGCGTATGTGTGTGCTAATAGTGCCAAATTAAAGCAAAATGTCATCCAGAGATGTAACAGAGGAGTAGTCCCATTTCCTGAAAATCTAAAATTCGAACCGACGGGAATGCCTAATTTTAGCGTAGCATCAGGTGAAGCTCCGGGGAACATATTTTCTTACATGATTTTAGGGTACAAGATCTCTCCTCTAAAATAAATTGCATTTTTGGTGCAGTTTTACCTTTATCAGTAACACTTTGATCTCAGAAATTGAAGAAAAAAATATTTTTTTTTACATTTCCGGAATTTTTTTTTATTTATGGCCAAAAATCCGGAAATTTCCGGAAAAGCTACATCTCTGATTACGACCTTATGCTCCACAGCCTTTGGCATCCGATGAAGCTCCGGGGAACATATTTTCTTACATGATTTTAGGGTACAAGATCTCTCCTCTAAAATAAATTGCATTTTTGGTGCAGTTTTACCTTTATCAGTAACACTTTGATCTCAGAAATTGAAGAAAAAAATATTTTTTTTTTTACATTTATGGCCAAAAATCCGGAAATTTCCGGAAAAGCTACATCTCTGAATTACGACCTTATTGCATTCCCACAATGATAGGCTTTACAATTATGCAAAAATATCAATTTTGAACAATCTTGATGGCGCACTATTTTCCAAATGTGCAGCGTCTCTTTCAGAAAAAAATTGAGAACACTAACACATCCACAGCCACACATATGCACAGAGATACAGAATATGGGACCAATAGAGGTCTTTCACCTCACTCATGCATAACCTATAACAAAAGGTGTTACTTCCTGTAGTATTCGTCATTCAGATCAATTTAATACCCGACCTCAAAGTACTTGTGCTATTCAAAGTGTGACCCATACTTTTATGCATACATATCTAACATGCATGTCGTTCTTTAGATTTAGAAAGTCTCCAGAAATTTGGAATGGACTTTGCCATTCCCTGCAAGATGGCCGCTAATCCGAAAGGTGGAAGACCTCTATTAGTGCATAGATTAGGAAACACAATAAAGAAATACTATTAAGGGTAATTATTGTGTGAGATTTTTATGCAATATGTTTTGTTTCCTATTATATGATCATTGACTAATTGTCTTCTTCCCAGAGAGTCTGGGCTCCTGTCTCATAAAACAAACCACTTGGCAATGCAGTCATGCAACAGCATTTGTGATTGGCTGAAGGTTACCTTCGGCCAATTACAAATGCATGTTTTGAGGCTGCGAAATTCTTCATATTTCCAACTGTTATCACAACCTATGCTGCATTCTATAAGCTGCTATCAACTTTGGAAGGTGGTAGCCTCAAACTTTTTTGAAATATAAATTGATGACACACAAGTGGCAAAAATAGACATACAATATAATAATAATAATGTTGATTTATAACGCGCACATATCCACCCTGCGAGGTGCTCAAGGCGCGACTGCCAATTATTATTACCGCTGCCGTCAGGAAATCGTCACAATCACTTCGCTTCATCTAGGTGGCTGCTAGCTAGGCGCACAACTCAATCAGCACTTAGATTGTAATATCCCCCATAAAGTTCTACCCAATTATCGCTTCGGTCAACGAAGCGATTGAGACTAAGTATCTTGCCCAAGGACACAAACATGTTGACCACAATGGGGATCAAACTCACGATTTTTAACAGTTCAATGATCGTGAGTCCTGCACTTTTCCGTTTGACCACACATGCTCACACAAGCCATGACGGAATAAAGCAAAACATAAGTATGGAGTCACACAAGTATACCTCAGTTAGCAAAGGTTGCTAGAGATTTTGTTTGGACAGCATGAGTACAAACCAGGTGGCTTGCAAGTCTAATTAGTTGACAAGTTGGGTGACATATACATAATACTTTCATAACAATACGATTTAAAGGTTGCGTTTTTCAATTGTCTTTGATACCACCCCCCCCCCCCCCCGTTTACCCAGTAGTACAAATTTTGATATCAGATGAAAGGCCATATTTTTCTTATTGTCGTCCTGAAATTTAAGCCTTCAAATTTATTTCATTCCCAATATATTAACAAAAAACACCATTTTTAATGGTTAACCCTCAATACTAGCGCAGTATTGAATAGGGCTTTCCAATATGCATTATTGCTTGTACCATAAAAACTGCAAATTTGTTTCCCATGGTACTTGATGGGCATATGTGCAAGTGCCAGGCTCTCATATCAAGTTGAGAACACAATTAGACATAAATCGGAATAAGCCCCTTTAACCATTTCCTGTGTGTAGCATAAATCACTGGCTCTTTGAGCTATTATCAGCTATATCAGTGGCTCTTGGAGCTTTTAAATTATCGGCTCTTTGAGCTGAAAAAAAAATGGTTGGAAGCATTGTAACTTGGACAGAATATCTGGAAGCCAAATGTTTTAATTTTAATATTGATCTAATAAAAATAATATATACCTGCTATCATTCTCTAAGGAAATGTACACAAAATTTTAACTATAGTCATGGACAAATCAATCAGAAAAGGTTGAAGCACATTGTCGGTGCTATTAAATTTTTCTTCCAAGCAAGTAGGATTACTACTTTGAGCAATTGTGGATAGAAAGCAAAATCCTGGGTTTTATAAAGGGAAGGGGTTGGGTGTTTAATATGTAATGTACAATTTTAATTTTAAGGTGGTGGTTACATCTGGCCTTACTGGCCTTTCGAAACACTTCATCCATAAAATGGTATTCTTATGTTAATATGCATGTATTACGTTCACAAGTTGTATTGTGATTATTTTTTATGGAAAATAAGGAATGAATGGATTAAACACCCTCAGTCATCTACCACCATCTAGCTAAAGTTGGTAATTCCCCTTTTTGGACACATGTCCAAATATTACAATTTTAACTGTAAGAAGTTAGCTCTTAAGGGCCAGATGCAGTGTATTGAAAATTTATATTTTTTATTTGTATTAATTTTCAAAAAAAAACATAAAAATGTTGTATTATTTGAAGAGGCAAACTGAAAACAAATGTATCAGAAATATGACTGAAAATTAGTAGCACTCATGCTTAAGGGATTTCTATACACCTTTTATATAAACCTCGATCCAACATGTTATTCCCGAAATGAATGCAACAATTTTCTTTCGCTTTGTCCCATGACTTGAAGTAGCAAGCAGTGGGGGAAAGGAATTTTCCCCAGGAAAGATTTCCAGACCAATTTCAAGGGACGCAATTTCACTACTATATTAATGGTGGGTCTGCAGAATTGCAAAAGCTGACAGAACATTCAAGTAGAAACTATAGAGCATGAAGCAGAATATCATAGGTGTCCTTATTTAGGGAGTTAGTTCATGCCCGACTACATCTAAGGTTTGACACCTATGGTAGTTAGTATGGCCCTCTACATCAATGCAAGCAGTTAGTGGTGTTCACAAATGTGTGTCACTTTTTTCAATAGGGGCCAATTTAAGTTTACACAGGTGTCAAACCTTTAAATACCAATCAGGTTGAAATGTATGTCATATTGTCGTTCTAGTCACAAAGGGGACTTCCAAAAATGTATAGTTGTACCATATATGACCATTGGTTTTAGAGTTAATGCGTAAAATAGGCTAAAAGTGCAAAAAAGGTCAATACTCAATTTGTACAGTGGTCAAATCGAAAAGCTCTACCCCTCGACACTCTAAATTTCTAAATGCCTTTCAATTGATTGTGCTGTGAGCCGTATGACGACTCCCCCAAAGTATAGTTTTTATTAGTTAAAAGTTTACTTACCGGGATAAAGGTAAAGAAGGTCAATGTCAATTGGATTATGTTGCCCATGGAACCTATTTTGTCACCTAGCATGATAACTATGCATTGCCGATGCCTACAAACTTTCCTATTTTGAAACATTAAGCTAGATTGGACAAATTTGTTTTCATTTACCAAAATTGGAAGCAATTTCGGATTTGGACCCCGTACAATGGAAAAGACCTTTTTTGCACTTTTGGCCATTTACCCCATAACTCTAAATCAATTGGTCATAGATGGTACAAACTATTAACTTTTGTAATCCTTATGACTAGCGGACAATATGGGCATTACATATCAACACGATTGGAGGAATTTAAAAAGTTTGACCCCTGGTAAACTTTAAATTGGCCCTATTGAAAAAGTGACACCAACAATTTGACACCACTAACTATTCTTGCATTGATGAGAGGGTCCATACTAATAACAAAGGTGGGGATGTCAAAAGAGGAGATGTAGTGGGACATGAACTATTGGTTTTGACCCAAGTCCTTGCTACCGCTCTTACTAGATTGTCCACATTAGGCAATTTCTACTGTTTATAGAACAAGAAGGTAAGGTGGCTGTTTGTCAGACTGCTCGTTAATGGGATGCAAAACTGGCCGAATTCGTTGATCGATAAAGAGGAGTCATTCTCTACATCGTCCAAAAGACCCACACTCCTCACCGTCCCCAGTAATCTTCATGGCGGAAAAAAAAACCAAGTTGAGGCACTCTCGAACCGGGGATTTTAGTAGCAAACGTAGTGACCGCTAGAGCTAGATACACCACTGTGCATGACGACTGCATAGAGGGCGTATTCTGCTGAGTTGTCGGCACTGTCTGGTGCACCACTGGTTAAGGCATAATGATAAGGGCGTAGATAAAATGTTCGTTGACTTTTGAAACTCCACGAAAGCCAAACGGAAATAAAAAAAAAAACAAAACTTTGAAAGCATTCTTCTGCGGTACAATTTCCAGTTAAACGCTTCAGCTTATATTGTGAAAAAGCATACGTATATATCGGATGTTGGAGTCTTTAAAAAAGATGTTTTCAAAAATAAGAGAGAGAGCAATAGTATAATGACCCTAAGTGGACACTGAATGACTTTGACTTTTATTGGGTAACCCCACATAAACCCATGTCTCAATTGTTCCAGCAATACCCAAATCAGAACGGACCCATCACTGCACTAAAAAGTTAAAATTGAAACAAAAGTGCAACCAAAAAGATGTATACTACAGCACTATAATGACCTAAGTGACCATGAAGGACCTTTGACCTCCTTATCTGTTACCCCCACCATAAGACACCTTGTCTAATGTATTTAAGGAACTGATTATCAATGCCACTATAAAGTAAAAGTTGAAATAGTGTTCAACCAAAAGGTGTATACTAAAGTTTGACACACACACACACAAATAATGCAAACATTAAAATAGGTCTTTCCGATTGCATCAGATGACCTAAAAACTTTTATTAACTTAGCTTTTTAAAAAAAACGTGAGGACAAACATTCACAAACTTTCTACCTTCCAGAAAATGCACAGAAGCGTTGGCCAGTTGGATGGACAACAAAAGGGGGTAGGGAGCCAAACAGCATGGTCCTTCGGCTTTCAGGTGATGACGAACAGGACTCAAAGAAGTACTTATTCTCAGAAGTCAGACTCTCCGCACACGCAAAATCTGTATAGAGCCCAGGACAGGGATAGGTTGTTGGGTTTCACTTCTATTAGAATAATATAAAAAACATGTTGGGAGAATTGGATGTACTCTGAATGGTGGTATTAATTTCAAGTTCAAGTTCAAGGTTAGTAAAAAAAATACGGTTGGTATTCGCAGCGAAAAAGCTGAATGCGACACATATGTACGTATAAAAACTACCCTTAGTATCGGAATGATAAAAATTTCATCTTATATCTTTTTAATAATATAAAACAAACATCCAAAAACATTATAAAACACAATCTCAAAATCAAAAATCCACACCCATGGCACACACCACCCAGACCACATACATTACCCAAACAAACACACCAAACCTACCCCCCACCCACCACACCCTCATCAGGGACACACAAAAAATACTCAAACAACACAACTACCCTTGGACACTACCACAAACACCCCACATAGCACCACAAAAAGCAACGTGGTCCACAATAAAAAAAATTAATTCAATAAACAATATAAACATAATTAATAATTTTACCAGAAAACAGAGATGAAGTTGCTGAGGCAAGCACTATTTTTGTATGCGTCCCGAATTCCATATGTATCAGATATGTATGCCACTATGGGCCTCTCTGTCGGTGCGTGCTCTAGGCACTGATCGCTCATGGAATTTCGTAGGGGAAACATGGGTCTCTTCCCGCCCCAAAAAGGTTTGAATTGGGAACTTCAACTTTTCAAAGATAACCCTAAACAATGAAAACCTACCCAAAACGGGGAAAACACCAGACACACACACCACACCACACTACAAACACATGAAGAGGGGGGGGGGAGAGAACGGGGGAGAAGAGAGAGAAGCGGAGAGAGAGAGAGACTTGAGCACTCTTGCAACATCACCTTCTGCTTCAACCAGGAGGATTAAAAATACAGCAAGTCAACTTGTGAGATCCCACTCTGGCAAGAAGGCAGTATGGAAAATTGAACTCAGATGACATTTGACCGTGGTGCAGGACCTTTGTCCTTCATTACATATGAAGGAACCCTTATTACACCTTAACCCAAGTATGGTTTCAATAGGACTCAAAATTTTCAAGAAGACTTGAAAAACAAAAAAACTTAACCAAAACCAAACCAAACGGGAAAACATAACATACGGACATGGTGCTATCGCAAAATCCCCCCTTCTGCTTTGCCTTTTCACTGTATTTCATCCTTACACTTACCAGGAATATGAGTGTCCTCATCTTCTCGGTCTTCTTGGTCCATTCTGTGCAAGGAAACACTGATGTCCTGGAAGTCTTCTCTCCTCTCCGTGAAACCCTCGCACTCCATGCACTGGTCCTAAAACACCAAAGAGCCCTGGAACATCTTCTCTACAATTTGCATATATTTATCTAAACTATGACAGTTCGACACACTCCACGTCGCTTCACGGTTCAGACACCTTCTTTTTTCTTAGTTTTGGGGTGTGTGGTTATTTTAGGCATTTGGAGTTATTGTTTTGGATGGAGAGAGAGTAATTCTGATTTAGGCTTGTGCACCTGCTTGGTGGTTTTCTTTGGTGAGTTAGGAAAACATGAGGTTAGTTGTTTGAGTTATGTTTCGTTGGTTGTAACAACCACTATTTGAGAATTTTTCATGTCAGACTGCAACGCAGTCTTGCAATCCCCATTCCCGTTAACCACATGACTGCTAGTTTCCGTCCCAGTTTCACTTCCACCGGCTTCGCCATTACACATCAAGTCTTTGTTTAGTCCATTCACGGGTGTCCCATCCTTCTTTGAAAAACCAAACTTACTTAGAATTGTTGGCTGGTTGAATGGCACACGGATTCTCCCAACTCCAAGCCGCTTTTTCTTTCCTGAGTTGGCCTTTGACCTGTTACTTGTTTTCTCACCCGCATCACCACTTCCATTTACCATTTTACCATTGCTATTATTTCCGTTGGCACCATTGATGCATTGGTCACTTGCGGGAGACCTGCTCTTGCCTTTCACGACAGAATCGCTACTTGGAGTCAAGGAAACTTGGATCTCCTCTTCACTTTCCTCACTGGCGTTTGATCTTGTTAGACCCCTCTGTCTCAGAGTCTCTTGCGGACGAAGTGCGCTTGCGATCGTTTTCCTTCGTCACTAACACCTGATTTGGCGTGCCCATTTTTCTTCGCTTCCACCATTAGATGACGAAGAGCAGACTGTTTGCCAGACTACTTGTCCCATCCGTGTTTTAGGGAACTTTGACCTAATACACCATGAACTTTCCATCATTCATGTTGTTCGTCTCCTGCAGAATTTTTGGTTGCTTGAAGCTGAGTTCTAATTTTGTTGTTCTCTTTACTATACTACTGCTACCTACAGACTGTTCAGAGGAATTTTTGCTTGACACTAGAGAAAGCTTCGAATGTTTGTAGCGTTTTGGGGGTTTTTCTTTTCATCCTTGGCTATTTGCAGCATTTTTGGGATGCTTCCTGCAATTGACTTAGTAGACATCAGAGTAACTCTTGAGAGTCATGCTGCAAGTAGCCCTGAAACATTGGATTCAGTTCTCTGAAAAAATAATAAATTTAATTACGAATTATACAAAATAACTTTTGAATACTTGAATAGATGTATAGTAAAAGCAAATTTTAATCCATTTGTCCCCACGAATGGTGGGGTGCAGGATTCACATCAATTCACAGTAATAAATGCTTTGTGTGAGGATTTATTGAGCAAGTGATAATTGACCGGAGCCCTTCCTGACGTCAATGTGCTGGATGTTGAGTTAGACAGTTCCGGAGTAGACACGCGGCTACCACATAGCTACCCTGCGGTTACCACAATGCCATTTTGAGAGTGGTTGAAAATTTCACATGAAAATGCAGGGCGCGTTACACTTGGGCTCCCCGTTTAGCATTTTATGGAACGTATTTTTTAGGAAACTCATTACGAAATTCAAATCGGGCATCGTCAAAACCCCCCAGATTCCCGCACATGTAGTAAAAAAAATTGTCAAATATATGCCAAAATATCAAAAAAACAAAATTGGCCATGAGAAATACCGTGGACGCGCTGAGAGCCGGTGCGGTGTAACCATGTAGCTACCATGTAGTTACTCCACGACGGTGCAGACAGCCACGTGTTACACTCTCCGTCTATGCGGTAAAAAAAATACATGAACCTGGCCCGGCGAGTGTACGTCTGTGGGTAGGCAATCCTGTATACTCGGTGGTAGCTGTGTGGTAAACTACCATAAAGAAATTGGCCGTGTAAATATGGGGTTACATAATTTAGGTTAGCGTCAAAACCATACTCTTTGTTTTCTACCTTTTCTGTTTTTTGTCCTAACCAATGCACAATTGTAACATCTCTCAATCATCAAAAAATACCATTTTCTTATGCATTTTCTTGAGGTTGGATCCTTGTTGAAACATGAGTGGTTCACCCCCAGGCATATTGTTTAAGTATGTTCTTTATTTTTTATCAAAACAAGAGATTAGCTCTGCTCACAAAACTGACCCACCATTTAGAGTTGAAACTTTTTTTCAGGCTGGAAAAAATTGCCAGATTTCCCGGAACACAATCAAATTTCCCTCCAAGATTGCAAATTCAGGGGTGTGAGAGGCCATGGACAAAACGAGTGCATCAATGATTCAGTACCATCAATTGGGATGGTTAGGGAATGGATAGTTGTGTGGGTTCATAGGTCATGTAGGGTCCATTAAGGTCAATTGACATATAGCCGATGGGTCTTGGCCAGTGGTTATCTTGGGCAAGTTTGGTGGCTATACACTTAACGTGGGAGAAGGTTTTGACTATGTTGGGGTCAAGGTCAAGTAGGGTCATTGGAGGTCAAAAGGGCATCGGGCCATAAGCAGGGCATTCTGGACATCCATAAGAGTTCTGGACGGTGGTTTCTTTAATATTATTTACTAGGCAAGTCCTTGGATGTGGCTATCACTGTGTTTTGTTTTACGATCACTGGATTGAATGACCCTCGGGTTTTTGGGTTCATTTGACCTTGAACGGCCCCTGATTTCATTGTCATGAGCCTTTAAAAATTTCGTCATCAACAAGCGCCCCACCCACCAAGTTTGCCTGGCTACTAAAGTTTAACCCAATTTGACCTCCTTTGACCTTGAAAATACCGTGAGCGCTGAGAGCGGTTGTTAACCACGTAGCTAATCCCGAGGTTGCAGACAGCCACGTGTGTACACTCTCCGTCTATGCGGCAAAAAAATACACGGAATCCTGGCTGGCAAGTGTACATCCCGGGTGTACATCTAGTGGGTAGGCAATCCATGTCTACTCGGGGGTAGCGGTGTGATGTGGTACTACAATGAAGAAATTGGCCCGTTTTGAAATAATTGTTACATTAATTTAAGTAGCGCAAAACATCCTCTTTTTTTCTAACTTTTGCGGTTTGTCCTAAACAATGCACAATGTACATCTCTCAATCATCAAAAATACCATTTTCTATGCATTTTCTTTTGAGGTTGGTTATCCCTTGTTGAAATTGAGTGGTTCCCCCAGGCATATGTAAGCCTACGTCTTATTTTTTTATCAAAAACAAGAGATTAGCATCGGCCTCACAAAATGACCCAACAATTGAGGTTGAAACTTTTTCAGGCTGGAATTAAAAATGACAGATTTCCCGGGCACATAATCAAAATTTCCCTCAAAGGAGTTGGCATTTAATTCAGGGGCTACTGTGAGTGTGAGAGGCCATGGACAAACGAGTGCATCAATGATGCAGTAACCCTCAATTGGGATGGTTAAGGAATGCCATAGTTGTGGGGTATAGGTAATGTAGGGTTCATTACAGGTCAATGTGAACATAGAGCCGGGGTCTTGGCAAAAGTGGTTATCTGAGCAGTTTGGTGGCTATACAAACTTAACTTGGAAGAATGGTTTGATATGTTGGGGTCAAAGGTCAAGTAGGTTCAGTGGAGGTCAAAAGGGCATATGGGCCATAGAGGGCATTCTGTGCATACCATAAGAGCTCTGGACCTGTGGTTTCTTTAATTAGTTTTACTAGGCAGTCCTTGGATTTGGCTATAACTGTGTTTGCGATCACCGGATTGAATACCCCTCGGGTTTGCGGTTCATTTGACCTTGAACGACCCCTGATGTCCTTGTAATGAGCTTTAAAATTTTTTTGTTTTTTTGACTTTTTTTATTTTCACCAATTTTCACCTGGATACTAAAGTTTACCCATTTAGACCTCCTTTGACCTTGAATGACCCCTGCATGACCTTTTGTGACCCCCCTTTAATGATTTTTGGCATCAACAATCATCTCCACCTCACGTTCATGTCAATACAACAACACCAATGTTTACCTCAATTTACCTTTGACCTTGAATGAGACCCCCTGAGCATACCCACTAGATGGGTATACTGGTAGCAGTTCAGGTTTGCAAAATAAGTGTTCTCATACGTGGGTTTACAATGTATTGTATGTGAAGAGGAGACTCTTCAGCAACTCAGAACTCTTCGAATTTTTGAAATCGGACATTCCGTTTCAAACTTATCAAATTTTTGTACTCGCACATAACAGTCATTTGGAGAAAACAAGTGTCAAAGGTCAAGTCTTTTATTTTCTGTATTGTGCCATGGCACTGGTAGTATAGTTTCCTCTTTCAACACAAAACTATGTACAGAATCTAAACGATAACAGGGATACACTTGATTTTTTTAGTTTATGTTCCTGATAAATGTACCTACAGATTACATAAAATTAAAGTATATTCTCATTACAACTAATTTGAATAATTTCTGAGGAAAATGTTTTAAATTTTATTGATTTTTCAATGAAAGGAAAATAACCTTTATTAGTATAGATGTACTTTAACCCTAACACCGGCCGAGAGGCAATGCAGACGCCAACGAAACACGTGGTTACCGGCGGGAACATGTTTTGTTGCATCTGGGCCGTCAACAAATATAGATTTGTCGCCAATGCTCTCATTGGCCCTTCATGGATCTGGGCAGTCTTACGGAAAATGAGCGATGTTTTTCGTTGCATTTTTTGGGCCGTCTTCCGGGACAATGACGCGATGTTTTTCGTTGCATTTGGGCAGTCTTTACGGAAAATGACCGCGAGTTCCTGGTGCATTTGGGCCGTCATTCTAGGCGAAATGATGCCGATTGCTTTCACGCATTTCGGACGGTGTGGCCCGCAGAAGGCGCAATGTTTTTTTTTTTTATCAGGCGGGGGGACACTGTGTACAAATGCCATAGACAATTTCGATTCGATGGTGATAGCGACCACCATTTTCAGATAAGTATTTTTTTAATGTATGCATAAAGTATTCATGACGTTAAAACCGGAGACAGCAGGACGTTAGCCTAACTAGCGCCACGCTACGACTATGATGTATGTTTTTTTGGGAGTAATAGCCACGCACGACTGGCCGAACTATAAGCTACAAATTTCATGCAGATCAGTGTGCAGTACGCATCATTATTTATTTTATATTTATTTATTTATTATGCCCTGTTTTTATTGCATTCGCACGCGATGTTCTCGTTGCATCTGGGAGTTTCCAGAAAAAGGCGCGATGTTTCGTTGCATTGGGCAGTCTTCCGTGGACCCAAATGGGCCGATGTTTTTCGTTGCATTGGGCCGTCTTGCCGGGAACATGACGCGATTGTTTTCGTTGCATCTGGGCCGTTATGGACTTTACGCCTACTTATTCCTGTGCCGGGCAAAACAACGGCCGAGATGCAATGAAACGTAAACTTTGGCTCTCGTTGCAATCTGGGCCGTTAAAAATAAAAATAGATTGCCCTTCGTTGCATTTGGGGCGTCGGCCGGCAAACGACCCGGTCCTGGTTAGGGGTAGAAAAAATTAGGACACGATCATTCTGCAAACTTGCAGATTTTCTCTTAATTACACTCCAATATTACAGATTTTTGCAGCAAGAGTCGATTCGATAGCCTTTACTTTACCATAATTAGATTATTTGAACAAAAAATGAGCAAAATTTGCATTTTTTAAAATCACAATGCAAACAATCTGAACATTTCAGATTATTTCTATGAGCATAAACAACATAATTATGACCAATGAGCCTAATTAATGCTCTTAAATTGGCCCTAATAAAACATAATTATTTTAACAAAAATGTGCACATTTAAGAGTTTCTTATTTCTGCATTTTGTGGAATTTAAAAGCCTATCAGTCTGAAATTTTTTATGGTTTCCCTCTTCAAACCATTTACCAAACACACTATGAAGAGAGTGCCACGCCTTGTATGAATGTTACATTAGGCCCTTTTTTTTTTTTTTTTTTCCTTTGCATTTGTTGCAAAAACTGAGAATATTTCCATAGATTTTTATTAATTTTGCATTTTGTAGGAAGTTTACAGCTATCAATCTGTATTTTTCATGCGTTCTTCTTCAAACCTGTCAAACACCAACTTTGTTTGTACATAATGGTGAAAAGTTTATTTCATGACCTAATTTACCAAATTGTTATCAACTGCATGAGAAAAGCATATAAGGCTGTTGAGACCCCCCCTTTTCAGCATCATTGTCCCCCAAGATGCATATTTTTAAAGATGTGCCACTTTCACCCAAGAGGCGCCCCCTATTTTTGGAGAATTTGAAAATTACACCAAAATAACCCTTACTTTTCTAAATTTCGGACTTTTTTATAATTTAGCATTTTTTCGTCCAAAAAAAACCTATTTATGGGCCCACATTTGGCTGTCTCTCACCCAAAGACCTCTATGGTTCCATGTTACCGAATGCCTATGGGTGTGAAATTGGAGGAGGAACAATGAGCTTTCAACTTTTCATTACGGAAGCGAGGAGGGGAATGCGACCTTTCTCGCGAAAAAAAGTTGACATCCTCCATTCTCATGGTTGCAATAATGCATGCCGTCCCCTATGTAATTAATAAGCATATCCTCCAAGAAGCTAGTGAGGGACCTGCTATAAGGGTAGAACAGAAGGTCTAATCAAAACACGTGTAAAAATTCGCAGATTTATAACGGGAAATGCATTGGTTTATACATGCTTCATCCTACATCGAAGCTCATACCCTCGCTACGAAAGCGGGCCTTCCTTCCCACAATAACGGCACAATCGGATGATTTAAGGTCTATAGGAATGTATGACATACGTCATATTTCACTGAGATACAAACATATATATGCGATTTTACAATCACAACTGTCACAGCGCCGCCACGTGGGCGACGTGAGCGCCACCATGCCGCAATATGTTGCCATTTCAAAACACAAGTTGGCGTACAAGCTGGTTTCTTGGGGGCACTTTACGAATACTCTATTAGTATGCTTTTCGAGCGCTGGTAGTGATCAAATTGCTTTGTAAAAAAATACATATAATCTTTGATAATTATGTAAATTAGCATATCCTTGTTGATTTTCTGGAAATATTTTCGTTGTGGAGAAAAAAAATCACAAATTTTTCAAAAATCCCATATCTTCAGAAACCCACACATCTGATTCACGGCCAATAATGGCACTACATGACTTTTGACCCCAAAATAACCCACCCTCGAAAACGGGACCACAAAAGTGGTACAGCGAAACTCTGCCACCACTCATATCCATACGTCAAGCATGGGTATGAAAGTACAGCCAAGTTACCCAAAACCGACCCTTGGATGACCTTTGAATCCAAAAATTGCCCCCTCGAAAAAACGTGACCAACAAACCTCTTCGTACGGCAAAACTACCACCATACCAAAAACTCTATCCATATATCAAAGCACGGCCAAGTTACCACCGATAGACCCCTGGATGACCGTTGACCCCAAAATTACCGCTCAAAAATGTGGAACCACAAAACTCGTTACGGCCAACTATACCCCATACTAAAACTCATATCCATACGTTCAAAGCACGGCCAGATATCCAATAACCACCCCCGAATGACCTTTGCAGAGCTTTGCCAAACATCGAGATTTGGGAATCAGGGAGATTGATCTTGGAATCAGTGAGATTTGATTAGAATAAGGGTAGATTTTTTTTGTAATTAGTGAGACTTAAAATGTGGAATGAGAGATACAGCCAATGGATACTGTCTAAGATCAATTGAAAGCTTCCAACATTACAGGAACTTGTCATTTGGATTTATTTTTTAAAGAATGACATGGAAGGTTTGAAGTAAAAGTCAACTGAAAAGGTTCGTAACTTGAAAACGGAGCCACCTACATAGTATGAACTGCATCATGAGATAGAGCTCTTTAAAATAAAGCTTTCCCAAAAAAATTGACAGGGATCCGCCGTCTGACAGCCCCCATTTAAGGAACTGTCAGTAGGAACTAAAGTCCATAGGAGATTTTAAAAAAAATTATTGAAATGAAAATGGCTAGTAAAAGTTCAAGTTTAAAGATCATAAATTGCAAACGGAGCCCTCTATAAAACCATGTGAAACTGCATCAGAGATAGAGCTCTTTAAAATAAAGCTTTCCTGAAAAATTGACAGGGCTCCACCTTATGACAGCCCCGTTTAGGGAATGTCAGTGGAAACAAAGTCCACAAACCAGGCACTAAAATAATTATAAAAAGACCACTTTTGCATTAACAGCCCAATGATTGGAGCAATATCAAAAAGAAAAGTTATGCAAATCACCCAAAACAGGTTCATATCTTGTAGGCCTATCCTTTGCACACTGGAGTTAAAGGTTAATCTGTTAAACACTTTAAGACACAACATAGCCTATAGCAGGTTAAATGGTTAAATATGAAAATATTGCTGTGCGGGTCCATCCGAAAGTCGGGAGAGTATGTAGATGTCGAACAGTGAACAGACTTTGTAGACTTTATAATCTAAAAAAAAAAATAATCTTTGTGTCTGTTATTCACTGTAAAGTCTTATTTTTTGCCTAACAACGTGTTACTTATTTTCTTATGTCAAGTGTTATCTCAACAACAACATCATTTTCCATGACCCCTGAACAGGGTTCGCGCTAGGTTGCGTTTCTGCGCGATATACACACTTTTATTGATTTGAGCGCAGAGAAAATAGCATTTGAGTGAAGCTAAGGGGTTTTCTCGCGCGCAGGAAATTCATCGTATCATCCCACCGACCTTCCAATTAATCCAAAAAATCGAACATCTTATTAAGACTTAAAGAGACACTGGACCATTTGAAAAATAGTGCGCCCTCAAGATTTCAAAATCGATATTTTTGCATGGTCTGTAAAGCTTTTATATACAAAAAGCCTCACCCGAAATAATTAAGACCAAATCAGCTTCCTTAGGTAACCGGAACGATTTGGTAATTTAACTCGCCAGCGACTGGAGAATTCAGCAGACGACGAAAATGGGTTTAACACAAGAACACGCACGCGTATGCATGTTGATCATGCTTGTACCACTGTTTTTGGACAGGTCTAAACTTGTAGTTTTATTATCAATGAGTAGGAGTCAAAAATAGTCATGTAATATACACAATTGTGATTAAAGTTATGGAAAACTTAAAAATGGCTACAATTACATGGATGTCTGATCTAATATTCAATGTCCCTATTGTTTCTGTTTGGTTTGTTTGTTTGTTTATTTCTTCTTTTAACCTGGTTACTATTCAGTGGTCAATACAGGTTAGACCTCTGTTCTCATGAGGCCAGGGTCCAATTCAAACATTAAAAAAATAACAAATAAGTAAAATTATTATACCACTTATATACTAAAATGACATATAAATATAGAATATTCAACGTATATCAATTATGGCTAACATTCAAAAAAATAAAATTAACTATTACTTATACATAAATGAATATCTAAACTGATGACTAGATAGTAACTCATTATTTAAAAATTAAAATAATTACTATAGTTAGCAAAAGAAATTGGGGCAAAATATCAAATTCAAAATTACATT